>CM073774.1:84496324-84798824 GCA_037158775.1 Hetaerina titia | reverse complement strand
GCACAAACGATGTCTGTTCAAAAGCTACCCGAACTTTTTTATTGCGAAAAATACTTCCTTAACAAATTATTGGTCAGATTGCCCTTCAAAGTAGTCTCCTACCAAGTATACACTTAGCACGACTGTGTTTACACTTTTTGAAACAATCCTTGAACGCCTCTTCCGGAATGCTCATAAGCTTCCCCGTCGAATCTCTTAGACAGCTCATTTCCGCGGATCCGATTTTTCGCCGCACTTTACGAACATCCCTTCACAAAAACGACCGTAAATAATCAACGAAAATATATATCAACCAAGTGGTCGAAGACGGATATTCGGGAAGTTTCCGCGGACACAACGCCTCCAAGCGGATTATAAAATAACCAAACTGGAGCTGCGCTATTCAAAAAGTCCGAGAACATTTTGAACAGACCTCGTGTGTTATCGAAGCAAAGGTGGAACAAAACTAGGAGAAGACATGATCGAACAATTAGTCCTAAGGAGGTGAAATCCACTGCGATGATTGAGTCAATCGGTCAAATTCACAGAATTTTGAAGGCGAATATCATTTTATTGTGGCCAAAAATCCTCATTTGAGTGACCAGGATCCACAAAACTGTCAAAAATGAAACGGAATTGTGACTTCTTACATCAAAAACACGCACCATTTTTACAAATACGTGTGGGAGCGAGTCTCTTTTATGCTGTTTCATCTTGTCAATATCAAAGGAAAAAGATGTGTTCGGCAGATTTCGAAGTTTTATCGATCTAAACTAGATTAATGATCGATGGAAACACATTACTTGTATTGCTTATCGACCCTGATACGAACGGGGATATTGTAAAAGGCTCGCAAAGAAAATATCCTACTCACACTGTACTTTGATTTATCCTACTGTTGTTGGTCCTAAGGAGGCGAAATCTACTGCGATGATATAAGAAATGAGTCGATTTGGAAGAATAACGCGGGAAGATTTTCTTTGGGAAGAAGGAAATATCCAAGACGGATGATATTATCCTGGACACAGGAAATTGCCGACAAAATCTCATTCACGATCCCAAAAAAAATATCTAATTTCAACGATTGTGAGACGTGTGGGTATAGAATCTTCGGAGAGGAGAAGGTTATGGGCGACGAGAGTGTGCTGCTTGAGGAGAAGGGCGTAAACAGAATGGATTGAAGGAGTAACAAATGAAGCGCTTCGGATAGTGGACGAGGAAATACGCCCATGGGTGGCAAGGGAAAAATAAACTAACTAATTGGACGCATCTCGAGACGTGAAGGTCCAGGGAAGACCTTGATTGATGGAAAAAAATCGGCGGAAGAAACCGCAGAGGAAGTCGGAAGATGAATTCCGAGAAGCAATCAACATAAGACGTCAGTCCTAAGTAAAGACTACCAAGACATGGAGATATTGGCGGGTAACGGGATGTTTGCTGCCAAAATGTTTTTTTGAAAAATTTTTCTGAACGGAATTTGTCAATATTTCAAATTATTTTTACTGAGTTGATGTGAATTTTTTTAACATTTTTTTTGTAAAAAAAGCTGAGCTAAAAAATCTTCATAAACCTTTAAAAACAAACTTTTTTTTGTCCTTCAAGAAACGTCTTTTCGAAAATTACGAAAAAGGGAACATTGAGGAATACATTGTATGATTACACGGTGCCCTGTTGTGAATTATCTGTGAATGAAGTCCGGAAAAAAATTTCAATGCTTGCAGTGGATTAGAAACGATAGATATCGGTAATTTTTAACTCCGGATGGTACTACATAACGTTTAAACTGGGGAAATTAAGGATTTATACGGGGGAGGGGCACGTCTTACCTTTTGAAAACCTACATGATCATACGTATGTGGTCATTACATTAAACTCAACACTCATATAATAATCATCAATCAAACATTCAAATAATTCTACCTATTTTAAAGTTACGTTTTGGACTGTCCCTGGAGGACTATAGTATTAATTTCCAAGTATCGTGGGAACTTCCAATTTTCTTCTGCATTTCTTCGTAACGTTCTTCCCGTTGTCTAAAGAGCTAAACTTTCTTCCTTTTTCTACCTCGTTTGCTTCAAAATTTTTCTCTTCCATCGCGTACTTATGTACGTTCTTGTCAATATTTCCCCCATTCTCTTCCTCTACCTTTTGCAGATTTACCCCGGAAACTTCCTCTCTTCTTCCACCAACCTGAAACTTTGGAGTCTGTCCTCCACTCTGCCAAACCTGTTTACCAAAACCAGCTAAGCATAACACTTTTACCGACTAAATTTTCAAGAAATTATCAGAATTAATAACCTTCGATCTCCCATTATGCCTAAATATTTCCTCCGCCCATTTTCTCTGCCCTTTCTGGATTTCCCCCGGCCTCTTTCCCTCTTTGCCAATCTTATTTAAAACATTGGCGTCTGTCCAACTATTTCCATTCTCTATTCTCCGCCACTTCCTCCCACATCTCGGTACCCTTCAATTGATGCTCATCCTCTTGCCTCAATGGTTATGTCTCACGTCCATAAAACCCCATGCTCCATATTAAAACCTTTGTTTAAATCATGAATGTAGGTAACAAATCAAAGTCAGTTTTGCAGTATATCAACTTCATATTATTTGGCTAAATCATTTTTTGTTGTTCCCAAGAGTTGTGACTCTTCATTAAGCACTACTGGTTAAAGGTAAAACATTTATGCTAGTAGGTTGGAGAAATAAAAAAAATTGTCCAAGGCTCTATTGCCTAGCGAATAGCAGTTAAAAAATCTATTATATTATAACTACATGAATTACAAATGCGAAAGGACATGGGTAATCGATAAGAATAAGCAGGTTATCGCGTATCTTATTTTTTTAAATCGATTTAAAAAATAGAGATAATAAATAGGTTATTTTTTACTGATATTTGTTCCAGGGCGTTTTAAAAAACTTTTTTTTCTCCCCAAATAAGGCGTTCAACTTATCCCCCTCCTTTCTTTGGGGGGGGGGGCACGCCCCTCCTTACACCCCAAGCTATATCCTCTTCTTCTTTTAATGAAGATTGTGAGGATCGGATTGGCGCGGTGGCTATAGTACTTCATTATCGCCCAGATGGCTCAGGTTCGAACCCAGGTGGGGGAGAATATTTATTAGAATTTCCGATCCGTTTCTGGAGTGTTCTGAAGAGAGAGAACTTCCCTTTCTCCATTCTTCGAAATCCTACTACTACCGACTTATCCACCCAGTTCTAATGGCGCAAATTACCTCAGCTATCACTCGTCTCACTTTTAATACGTCACCACTGCTACTTAATAAAAGCTTACAGCTTAACTTTCTTGGAATACATGTGCTCTGTCTATAAATTTTCATTCCCTACTCGTATTTTTCCAGACTAAAATGTTCGCTTGTATTATAGAGGATACCGTATTAGATCGAAGTGTATAGTGTGCAGTGAAGAGATAGGTTCGCAAAACAACGTTAGAATAAACAAATGAATTGGATCAATTATGTTGAAAATCAATCAAAGACCGAAGATACATAATAGCTAACTCTCATGTATAGTTAAATAAAACAGTTTCTGGCGTGACTTGGTGGAAAATCTTCATATTGAAATTGAAAAATAAATAACTTGACTTTTCTACATAGAATTTATTTTATTCACTACCTAGGTTTCGTTATGGTATAACATTTATAACATCTATGGTATAAACTGAAGATGTTATACCATAACAAAACCTAGGTAGTGAATAAAAAAAATCTTTTCAATGTTGTAAAACCAAGTTGATATATTTTTCCAGTTCAATCTCATGTACAGATTAGAATGGGGACTCTTGCGGAAATGGTTTGGACAATGAAAACGCCGTTGAACTATGTTGGAATATGTGATAGAAAACGATAAATGAGTAAATTGCAAAAGAGACAAGTTTAAAATGTTATTTTTCCCCAGAGATAGGGGTATCCGAAAAATTATAGATGAACACGATCAGGAAATGATTTTTCTACTAGTTCTATGTCTTTCATGAAACATAACTGAATAGCACCCCTCATAATTTACATCGTATTTCATCATCACAAAGAGTTTACCTATATCTAATGGAGACCTGTGATCTCAGGAATCCTTAAAAATACGTGGTTTGTGGTATTGCCTAAAAGATGGATTGAGCACATTGTTTTTTTTATTTATAGGGGGATATACGCTCTCTTCTCATGGATTTTCGCAAATTTGCAAAGGAATGAGTTATATTTGATGAAATGAAATTAAAATGTTTCCCTCCCCGAAACATTTTATCAACCCCTGGCACACATCCTTATGGGAAAAGATGCTGTAAAAAAAATTACGGAGGAAAAGAAAGGGTTAACTAGGGGGAGGAAATAGAATTTTGGAGGAAACAACCACAAATGCCCGGAAAAGAGAAATGAATTTGTTGAGGGTACGGGGGAGGGAAGGGGGTTTAGACGGTGGGGTAGGTCTTGTGGAAATCTCCTTCTCTGGAGGGTGGGCATGCCCTGAACATTGAAAGGGGGTGTGAGGGCGAGGCATACTCTGGTGGGGGAGTCGTAATCAAATGGGATGCGGAGGTTGAGTGAGGTCACACGGCATTTTAAATTTGCCCGGAAAGCGGTGGGAAGAGACCAACGTAGAGAGAGATAGAGGCGGAAATGACGTCATGTGATTACTTTGCACTGCATTCCGAACTTGTTCTCCGGCCAATTTTGCTCTCTCGTTACATCAAAGCTTCCTTCTTCTGCCACGAAGCTCGGCGCCACTCGGCTCTGATTTCCGCTCCCGTGGGTAATTTTTGCCGCGCCTGGTAACCGTAAAATCTCATCAACCCGGGATAAATAAATAAATAACGTTTCTGCGCTATCCACAGGAATTATTATTTAAAAAAATATCACATCAAATGAATGCATTCGCTCCGAAGTCCTAAACAAAGTTCGAAGGTTAATCCAGCAAATCGTATTATCTACATTATGTATTGTACCAAGAAAGTAACCGGCATTGACTACATTCACATCAGTCATACCAAGTACGCAAATTGTTACGGTCACATACCATGCATGGTACACTGGTAGTTACTGAAATAACGGTATCTGGGATTTTTGACTTCGGGAAACTTGTACGTGTGTTAACTTCCGAAGTCGGTGACACTTTCTTCATTTTAAGGGATCAAGGGGTGAGCTGTTAGGGACGGGAAACTGTCTCAATTTGATGCAACCTTCTCACCTGACACCAGAGGCTGTTTGAAGCCCTTGATGCAGAGATTGCGAGGTGAGGGCGTCGATGACGTGGGCGGGGGAAATAGGGACGAGATGTAATCCTTCCTCATTTGACGGGGTCACGGGGACGGGTGCCGGAGGTCGTGTGAGGTTCAGTAAGGTTGTAGCTACGATACGTGAGCTACTTGTAGATCGGTATTCGAAACCAATTATAATTCCCAAGACCAATTGATGGGCACAAGAGAGAATTGACTCTTGCCAACTACGAGACTCCGCCCAAGCGACCGTGTGTCGTGACCGGCAGCGGGGGAGGAAAAAGCTACCGCGGTCGTCATCCCACAAAACCCTTGCAGGGGAGAAAAAACAGCAGCAGGACAGAAGACGCAGAAGAAGACGAAAGTAGTTAGAATAGGAAAATGGAACGTAGTAAAGATGTGTAAAGGTAATATAGATGTTTTAGGTCTCTGCGAGGTGAGATGGAAGGATAGCGGGGATTACTGGACTGAATATTATAGAGTGATATACAGCGGCGGGGACGAGAGCCGACGAGGGGTTGCCGTAATATTAAATAAAGGTGTAGGAAGAAGCGTAGTCAACATAGAGCAAGCAACTGATAGAGTTTTACTCGTAGAGATTAAAGCAGAGCCGACGAACTTGGTCATTGTCCAGGTATACATGCCACCAAGCAATAAGAAGGAAGAAGTCGATAGGATGTATGATGAGTTAGAGGATATCATCGCGAGTGTTCCTGCAGGGAAACATTTGATAGTGATGGGGGATTGGAATGCGACGGTAGGCGAAGGAAGAGATGGTGGTGAGGTGGGGGACTATGGGTTAGGCACGAGGAATGAACGCGGGGAGAAAGCAATTGAATTCTGCAGGAGACAGGGGTTAGTCATCACTAACACATGGTTTAGACACCACAAAAGGCGTAGGTATACATGGAAAATGCCAGGTGACTCAGAAAGGTATCAGTTAGATTATATTATGGTTAGGCACAGGTTTAGGAACAGTGTGATAAATTCGCACAGTTTCCCAGGAGCGGATGCGGACTCTGACCACAATTTAGTTGTTATGAAATGTAATGTTCGTTTCAAGAAGATAAGGCAAGGGCGGCGGGCTAAAAAATGGAATTTAGAAGCAGTAAATGAATTAACGAGGAAGGAGTATCAGGAGGCTGTAGAGAAAATGATGGATGACGGTAAAGAACTGAGTACTATCGAAGAAAAATGGGAATGTATCAAGAAAGGGATATTGGAAGCCGCTAAAGACACTATAGGAACCGTTAACGGGAAAAGGATAATGAAACCATTGGTAACGGATGAGATGATTGCAAAGATGGATGAGAGAAGAAGATGGAAAAATGTAAACACAGAGTTAGGCAAAATGAAGTACAAAGAGTTAAACAATAAATTGAGAAGGCCACAAATAAAGCAAAAAAAGAATGGTGGAAAACGCAATGCGAGGATATGGAAAGTTTACAGAAGAAGGGTGAAATTGGTGCCCTATACAGCAAGGTCAAGTTATTATCGGGAAGTAAGAAGGTAAGATCTGTGCTAACAGTTAAAGATAAATGGGGTAAGATAATAGTTGAACCAGGAAAAATCCAAGAGAGATGGAAGGAATATATAGAAACACTGTATGGTAAAGAACTTAGGCCGACAAGGTTAGACATAGAAAAGGAACATGACGTAGAAGAAGATAGCTTAGGTCCAGGCGTACTCGACGATGAAATAGAAAGGGCATTAAAGGAGATGAAAGCAAATAAGGCAGTGGGGGTGGACAATATTCCTGTAGAAATGTTGAAATGGTTAGGGAAAGTTGGGAGGAAGACGCGTTACGCGTAGTACCTATGAGGAGGGAATCTGGCCGGAAGATTTTGTGAAATCAGTGTTAGTTCCTTTTCCGAAAAAGGTAGAGGCTACATCATGTGAGGATTAGAGAACAGTAAGCTTAATATCCCACGCAGCTAAAGTTATTCTCAGGATCATCAACAAAAGGATAGAGAGTAAGGCAAATGATTACTTAGGGGATGAACAGTTTGGGTTTAGGAAGGGGGGAGTTACGCCTGATGCCATTGCGGAAATGAGATCACTAATCGAGAGGAATATAGAATACAATCTGATTGAATCAGTATCAATATTTGCGTGTTTAATAGATTTCGAAACAGCGTTTGATAGAGCGAATTGGGAAAAACTAATGCGTGTATTGCAGAAAATAGGAATAGATTGGAGAGATAGAAGACTGATCCGCAACCTGTACATGTCTCAGAATGCTCAGGTGCGAGTGGGGAACGGAGAGTCCGGATGGGCAGTGTTAGGAAGAGGTGTAAGGCAGGGTTGCCCATTGTCACCGGTACTGTTCAATGTATATGTGAAGGAAATGATTAAGGAGACATGGGAAGATCTGGAGGTGGGAGTGAAAGTCGGAGGGGAGTTCGTAAAAGTAGTTAGGTTTGCTGATGACCAAGCATTAGTTGTTCAGTCAGCCAAGGGGTTGCAAGTATTGTTGAGTGATTTGGAGGTTCACTGCAATAGATATGGGATGAGAATCAATATTAATAAAACAAAGGTTATGCGATTTTCCAGAAATAAAAGGCTAAGCTAAATATTAAAATAGGCGGGGAAAAAATAGAGCAGGTAGAGCCGTTTACATATCTCGGAAGTGTTTTGGACCAATACGGTCAAAGTGGTAGGGACATAAGGAGAAGAATGTGTTAGGCAAGGAGGCTTTCTCAAGGAGGAGGGAGTTGATGACGGGGACGTTGAGTAGGGATGTTAAGACAAGACTCGTAAAAACTCTGATATGGAGCGTAGCTATGTACGGCGCAGAAACGTGGCGCTGAAGCAGGAGGATAGACGTAGATTGGAGGTTTTTGAAATGTGGGTGTGGAGAAGAATGGAGAAGGTGAAATGGACCGAAAGGAAAACAAATGAGGAAGTACTAGAAATGGTGGGGGAGGAAAGGGGTTTGTTGAGAGAAATCCTATGGAGGCAGGAAAAATGGATGAAAGGCGTATTGAGCGGTAGTAGAATGTTGAAGAGGGTAATAGAGGGGAGAATGTTGGGCAAGCGAGGTAAGGGTAGGAACAGGATAGGGATGTTGGACTGGATGAAGGGAGGAAAGAAGTACACCGAGATGAAGAGGGACCTGATATAGATTAGTTTGCTAGGTGGGGAGTCACAAAATGTTTATTTGATAGTTGTGTCCATCCAAAAACCTACCTTAACCGGTAGATTACCTAATAAAAAATAAATAAATAAATATATATGTATGTATATATATATATATATATATATATATTTTATATATAATACTAATGCCAATGTTATTAAGAATTTAGCACCCGAAGTCAGTATCTGGAACCTTGTAACATTTTCCTTAGCATTCAACCCATCCAGAACAAAAAAATCGGATTTCCTTGGATACGTGTGAATAAATTTAGCTCAGAAGTCAAACCACTGCGGAAATTATTTATTTTTTGTAGAATCTGTCATAGTTTTACTGCAGAATCATCGATATTTCCACTTGGAAAGTTGTAATTCATTCCAATGTCTTGAATTATACCAATTCGATATGGATAACGCGGTTATATACCGATCTATAAATATTCGATATCAGATGATCTTTATCAAAATATTTCACTGCTTTAGCAAAGTGACGCGGTTTTATCGTGAATAATTACAACGAAAGGAGGTTTTATGAAAAATTACGGTAGGAACCGATTTAAGAATGGTGGTTGTTTTCGAAGTAAGTTACTCAGCTAATAAATTCGAGGTTAGTTTCAATACTCACCGCCAGTTATGCAGTTTAGTACCGAAATTAACTTACAGTTTATCTCGCAAAAATAATTATGACGTCATAGCTGTGACATCTTTTTACCATGAAGTCTACCGCCGTCATCACTGTTTAATACTTTTGGTTTTGCTGTAAATATAACAAGAAGGAAAATTCGAACATTGCAACCATAGCTACGAGACGTGTTCATAAAGTAAGGCCCATTTGGTCACAGGAAAAAATATCCTCATATGAAACACATTTTATTGGCACTTTTAGTTAGCTACAAACCTACTTCACTTATCTACATAATTGCCGTTCACTTCTAAGCATTTTTCGTACCGCTGCACCAGCTTCTTTAACCCCTCTGCATAGAAACTCGCCGCCTGAGGGTTGAACCAATCGACAACGCCATTCTTGAGTTCCTCTTAGGTTTCGAAACGTTGTCCACCGAACCACTGTTTCAAGTGCAAGAAGAGGAAGTAGTCGCTGGGTGTAAGGTCAGGACTCTACGGTGGGTGGTTTAAAGAGTTCCCAATATATCTCGTCCACTGGACATTCTTGGCTCTTTGTGGAGGTCGGTGAGCATTTTCGGTACCCACCTTGCACGCAATTTGTGGTATCCGAGGTTTTCCGTAACAATATTGTAGACAGTAGTGCGTCCAAGTTGAGGAAGTTGTTCAGCCAGGCCATTAATTGTCAATCGACGATCACATCGCAGTTTTTGTTCCACTTGCGAAACAATTTCATCGGTCAGAATACTGGGCCTACCACTTCGCTCTTCGTCATGGACATTTGTTCGTCCATTTTTAAAATCACAGCACCATTGTCTAACCTTTCCTTCACTCATAACTGTAGGTTTATAAACTAGGCATAATTCCCGATGACTTTCAGGAGCCGACAATCCTTTTACATACAAGAATCGTATGACAGAACGCACTTCACAGCTGGCGGGATCAACGATTGTCGCAGATATTGTTGTTTGCATGCACGGACAAGCAAACGACTTCTGAAACAAAAAAATGCTGCTATGGCTTCTCAATAAATCAGTAGATGGGGCTGCAGAAGCAAAACTGTGTTCTGAAGCGCCAATATTTAAATATTAGCAAACGGTACTTACTTTGAGAATACTCTTCGTATCATCATGGAACTGATGAAAAAGATCTTTTATCATTTCTAAGATTAATGTTCTGTAGTCAATATCAGCAAAATGAAAAAAATAATTAATATATTTTGGATCTCAGTATTTAAATATGAACTTCAACATGTCTTTTGTCCATAGTATTTCGGAGTGCACGTTTCGTTCGTAAAACCTTTTCACGGTCAAATTTTTTCTCCGAATTTCCTTCAAGCATTTCTGTAGAAGGAAATTGAATACAACCGACGTCACGACCCTCGGCCATTTAAACATTTAATCGAAATGGGCGATATATTTTCCATCGAAGTTCTCTCTCAGAACTCATCTCAAAATTTTAATGGATTCATAATATTTTTGAATAGAATTAGCCAATCAGAAATCACGTCCGGAGAACACGCTCGGCGATACGCAGCTGTTGAAATTGCGATGCGTGATGGTTCCATTTGTTCATTTCAATTCGTTACAATGTTTCCTTCTCGAAATTCTTTGTGTTGAAGGTAGGACATCTGGAGGAGTCGTACGAAAGTTTTTGATATCCTTAATTAATTGCGTTATTTATTCAAATACCCATTGTGTCTGAAGAATGAATTAAAAGTATCCATAACTAACGAATAAGGCATTCTAAAAATGTTCGCAGATATAGCTTTCGTTTAAAGATTATTTAAATATAGTATTTAAGAAGTATTTGTTTCGTTTCATCCGTAGGTTTTCTGAGATTGATAAAATATTTAAAAAAATTATTTCTTGCAGGGGAAAAAATAGAGCAGGTAGAACAGTGTACATATCTCGGAAGTGTATTGGACCAATACGGTCAAAGTGGTAGGGACGTAAGGAGAAGAATTGCGCTAGGAAGGAGGCTTTCTCAAGGAGGGAGTTGATGACGGGGACGTTGAGTAGGGACGTTAAGACAAGACTCGTAAAAACTCTGATATGGAGCATAGCTTACGTAGCGTACGGCGCGGAAACGTGGTCGTTGAAGCAGGAAGATAGATGTAGATTGGAGGCTTTTGAAATGTGGGTGTGGAGAAGAATGGAGAAGGTGAAATGGACCAAAAGGAAAACAAATGAGGAAGTACTAGGGTTGGTGAGTAAGGAGAGGGGTTTATTAGGAGAAATCCTATGGAGGCAGGAAAGATGGATGAAAGGCGTATTGAGCGGCAGTGGGATGTTGAAGACTGTAATAGAGGGGAGAATGTTAGGCAAACGAGGAAAGAGTAGGAACAGGATAGGGATGTTGGACGGGATGAAGGGAGGAAAGAAGTACACCGAGATGAAGAGGGACCTGATGTAGATTAGGTTGCTCGATTGGGTTTTGTTTGGAGTTACAAAATATTTATTTGATAGTTATGTCCATCCAAAAACCTACCCTAACCGGTAGAGTACCAATTTATAAATAATATTTCTTGTTTCTCCAGATAGCTTAATTTCTCAGTATTAACGCGTAATTAAACTGAACAAGGGATGAGATCTTAAAGATGCTTTTTTGAAAATTAAATGTGCGTGTTTTTAATAAAACGGTGCCTCCTTTGATATTAATGATCCCGGTGATAATTAATTAAGACGGAGGGAGAGTTCTTATCATACGGATCCTAACAAAGGAGGCGTTCGGGAGTATATAAGTCTAAAACGGTTTCACGTAATTTTAAGGACCGCGCCTAATGATCGAATTGATAATGATGTACCCTTGTTAAAGAGATCTGGTACTTAGGAAGGATGAATCGAATTAACAGGGTGGATTTTAATGAGGGAGTTAATTGACTGAGTCGCAGCTGGTAGTAATAGGATGACAGGTAGACCTTCAAGTGAAAATTCTCATCAGATAGATTTCGAGGCAAAAATTATTGCCGAATTGAGTCGATATCACAAAAATCTTATCAAGAGAGCCATAAAAAACGCGAAAAATCAAATAATTTAGACTGAGAGGGCAATTATATTCTTCCGTAGTCATGAAATAGGTTAAACAAAAGTAATTATTAATGTTGGTCCACCATTCAAGGTGATTTTGGATAGACAGAGATCCAAAAACGTTAAATTTTCTTGCCTCTCTCAAGAAAACACATCCATTATTGCATTAAAACCCTCTTCAAAACCGAAAACTTCCTCCATTCATCCCATCTAACATGTCTATCCTATTCCTACCGCTTTTTTGCTTATTTGACATTCTACTCCCTATAGCAGACGCATCAATATCCAATCACCAATCAAAACGCCCTGAATTCATCTTCCCTGCTTATTTTTAATTTCTCCCGGCAATTGTCTCTCCTCCCCCACCTAGCATTTCCTCGTTAGTTTTCCTGTTTTATCCACTTCACCATCCTTCTCCAAGCGCACACTTCAAAAACCTTAATTCTATGCATATTCCTACTTTGCCTACGGAATTTCCTCTCCTTATATCCGTTCTAATTCGACTATTTTGGTCTATAAGTCTTCCGATATAGGCCATGTGCTCCACCTGCGTTATATTTTGTCCTCCAATTTTAATGCTTGTCCTCCATTTTAATCTTACTCTTTCTTTAAAAAAACTCATAACATTTATGTACATTCATTATGCTCCCATTCATCTGGTTTCGGAATGTACTAAGAAATGGAAAAATGGCTATGCTAATTTCATCAAGAGAAGACGATCAGTGGCTAGATTACGCAAAACAAAGAAACCAACGTTACATCCGTCAAAAATGTCTAGTTTAACGAGGAATGGTTAATGGAAAAAATATAGAAAAATACCGACATCTTCGAAAATTGGTAATAGCTATTAACATACTAGTTGGTGTACCTTCAGGTGCATAAAAATGAACCCTTTTAAGATTGTAATATCAAATTGTAATATTTAATCCCTAGTTGAGTATCTTGAGGATCGGAATGATGCGGAGGCTAAGGTACAAGCTTCCCATCGAGAGGGTCCGGGTTCAAATCCTGGGGACAACAAGTATTTTCCAGCGATATCCCGATTCCTACTTGAGGTAGTTTGTGGAGAACACTTTGAGTGAGAACGACGTCCGTCGGAGGGGACGATAAGCTTCGTACCCATTGGCGCCTTTCGACAAGAGTATGCTAATGCCGACGTCGGGTTTCTCTCCATCCTTCCTTTTCCATCCACCCCTAATGGCGCAAATGTCCGTCGCTTTCCATAAAGATCTACAATTACAACTTGAGTATCTCTTGTGTTAACTTCCTAATAAATTGGATCCAATATGGTGGCTTGTTCAGAATATTTTTCTCTGAAAGCGGGAATAAAACCTTATGTTGCTAGGAGAAAATAAAGGATAAAATCTCTCCCAAGCATTATTGTGAATGAACATAGAATCATGAATGATCGAAAGACCACAAAGGGTGTTAACTGTGAAATAAGCCCCAAACGCATCTTCCGAAGGCCTTTTGCACGATGCTTAGTTCAGTTACTAAAAACAGCACGCTCAATGTTGGATGAAAACCCAGTAACATGTCATGAATGTATGCTTTTAAAGCTCCCGTTCTCCGTTCGACAATTCGGTTCATACGCATGCGCGAAAGGTTTCGTTTCGTGTTGCCGGCGACGCAATTTGTCAACTGAAAAGTGATGTTCATTCTGACGACACAATTAATACCCTATCGAGACGTCCCCATGCTCATCCGTGATTAGTATTTGGGTGTAAACAATCTGTTAGAAAACAATTGCTGAAGATATTTCTGATTTGGGCATTGTAAAATCGATTTCAATTCGTTTGCGGAATACGATTCACCATGTCACACGATACGTTTTTTCCGTTTATAAATAAGCATAGTTGGAATTGGTCGGTCGTAAGACAGTTAAAGGATGGTTTACGGTTAATGGTTTAGTCATTCCCTTGACTTCTGCATTACCCCAATGACAGTAACTAACAACGTGTTTTATCACATTATCCCCTCGCATTTCCGGTACTTCAAAACGCCATGCACATTAATTATTGATTTCTTTATCGATCGATCGTGAGTGCTACGACCCTTTGATAATAATCCACATTAATATTTCAACTTCAAACTTCTTTCCATCTCGCGTTTATTATTTGTAAGGATTCAAGGAAGACCTACCGAGTTGGGATGTTCGCAGATTCGGATATGATTAAAAAGAACATTTTATCCCTTGGGGTTTTTTTCTTCAGCGCCAAAAGGAAGTGAGCATAAAACTTAGGCTTGTATGCTACGATAGCTAATTTACTACCATTGTTTACGGTAACGTTTTTCTAGTACAACTTACTGGTGGACCCACATTTGTATTCGATACATATATATATTTTTAAATTGAATTTGGCCAACTATGGACAGCAATGACCTCAAGACTTCTAGTTTTTACTATCATGCCTTGGGTTGAAGCTATATATGGGAGGGAGTTACTAGAACCCCTTCATGGTGTTTAATTCAAGTATTTAGCTTAGAGCTGTGTACATAACAGTGACAACGATACAAACACCCAAGCCCTAGGTGGAAAAAATCCCTCCCTGGTGGGAATCGAACCCGCGACCCTTGGATTGGCAGGCGAGGACGTTACCCCGCGGCCACCGGGGCTGGCGGGGTAACGGGTGGCGGGGGCGGGCCGGCGGGGTAATATATATATATATGTGGAAGCACTCACGAGAGCAATATAACATTTGGACGGTACAATAGAACAAAGAATAAAATATATAACACGTAAAAGGTTACTCACATTGTAGATTGTTTAAGCTTTCGGCCTACTCCGTGGCCTTCTTCAGGTCGGACTCAATGAGTGTCCTTTTACGTGTTACCTATTTTATTCTGTGTTCTTTTGTGCCGTTCGCATTCTGATGACGACGGCCGTGCCGTCGAAACGTAAATATCCAATGTAAGTGTCCTTCTTTTATGTTTCTATGTGTGTAGTGTTTTTTGTGTTAGTGTTTGTGTATATATATATATATATATATATATATATATATATATATATATATATATATATATACATATATAGATGTTACAAAAATGTTAAATAAAAATTGTTGCTGTCAAATATTTTATATATATCTGTATTTGTGTGTGCTAAATGACTGGGGGTAGGGCGTCTGTACTCCCGTCTCGTCTTTCTGGAACGTAGGAAATGGAGAGTCTCGAGAGCTACAGTTTTTATCTTATTTTTTAAGGCTGAAATGTGAAAAAAAGAGGCATAAGAGTTAGAGGCTGGTATAGATGTGACTCGGAACAAAACGTTTGCATGCGTCCGGGTGTGTGTGCGGGGTGCCGTGATGCGATAACCATGGTCAAGGAAGTACCTGGGGGTGTGGGGTGGGGAGAGGTGGTCGAGGGGTCATCCCTGCGGTTTCCTTTGCCTTTTGGGTCATTCGCCTTGTCCATCCACAGACTCTCCCTTCCGACCTTTATGGTGTCCAGTGGGATAAAGGGGACATCCTCCTCCCCCGCCTCCTTCCTTCCAGTCCCTTTACCAACCCATCGCACTCCAGGAAGTAGAACCAAGGGGAGGTTGTCGTACCCCTGATTCCGTTTCCCTTTTCCGTTCCTCTTCCACCCCCTCCTCTGCCCTTTTAACCTCCCATATTCCATTTATTTTTTGCGGTATTTTTTTTGTGACCCTGCCACCATTTTCCTTACCTATTCCCTTTTATGTTTTACGAGGCACAAAAGAAATTTCGTCCCTCTTTTCCCCCGCGAAAGCCACAGCTCCTTCAGGTCCTTCTTTCACCTTCGTCTTTATTCGTGCCTCCTTCCTTGCAGCATCCTTTGTTCATTCTCCTTCGTCTCGTTTCGTCTACCTCCACGCGTCCCGCTTCGCTTTTTTTCTTCCTCCTCCTCTTCCTCCTTTCTGTGTTCCCTTCGAGCTTCTCAGCCGTGGACGTGAATTCGCCCTTTTTTTACGGTTCGAAGAGATTACTCGCTTGCGCGAACTCCGTCGCCCGGAAATATTCAATTAAACTGGGGGAAGTGTGCGGTTTATTCATTTTTAAAAATTTTTTTTGAGCCCACTTCCGTTCCTGTCCTTGAGTGTGGTGTGCGCTGGAAAAGAATGCTCTTGCGTGCGTGTTCTGTGAAAGTTGAAGGCAAAAGAGCGAGCGAAAGATACGCGTGTTTTATTTTTTTGGTCCAAGAGTTTTCCGTTTGGGATACTCTTTTGCTTGACTACACCGCGAAATATTTCCGAGTCCTTTGCTGAAATTTTTACAAAAATTCGAGCAAATGAAGAAATCTAATGAAAAGCTCAAAATAGAAAAAATTTGTGGACGTTAAACTAGATTTCATGAAAAGATTCAGATAAAAAATATTGGGTTGAAATTGCTTTTCTTAAATTCAAATAGGATCTTGCTCGAACAGAAGGGGAGCTTAAGGTGGATTGTTGTAGTTTTCATTAATGAAAACAATAAAAAGATTTATAATGTAAGGGTGGTCTGAAAAGTTTCCGACCTAAAAAAGACACAAAAACATTTTTTCTGAAATTTTCCGAGTCGGAAACTTTTCAAGACCACCCACGTGCATATGAAATATTTTGATGGCTCTTTTTCTGTGGATTGATGAAAAAACACTGATAGATATTTTAATTACAATGCTAACCATCTACTAAAACAATAAAAAATAAATTCTGTTACGCTACTTAAAACCGAATCGTTACTCCAATTGACCCAATTTATGTGTGCAGAAACCCTGAAACAATCAAGGACCGTCTTCTTAAGAACAACTTTCCAAAGACACTCCACAACACCATATTCCATTCCATGGATAGACATGCAAATAGTACCCAAACGCACTATCTCAGCACCTTCTGCCAGCAGCCATGTTACATAAACAGAAATCTCAATATCTTAAAATGGAAATAATTATAGGGACACGCCACCGATTCCATAATAATACCAGTCTTGCAAAACTTCACAGTCCAACATAAGGTCAACATCACAGGTCAATAGAATATCATATTCGTACTTGTATGCCTTGAAATCCCGCCACGGAAACTTTCATCTCATGCACGATAACGTAAAATAGTCAGTAATGCCCTCTATTATGACATCCATTTTGTAATGAAGTGTTTTTGAACAAAATTACTACATAATGCAACAATTTCAGAGAGTAAAAATCATTTTAACCTCGTGGACTGTGGCGCCTCGCGCACGACTACGAATGCCTGTGACATTGTATGTACGGTATTTCGTCATAACATCTTGTTCCTTTAAAGCCCCCAAAATTTCAGGGTGTAAGAGGACGTCTCGGTAGCTTAAATAGTTAAAGCACTCGGCCGGATATCGAGGGATACGGGTTCGAATCCCGGTCAAGGCGAATGATTTTTACTCTCTGAAATTGTTGCATTATAATACACACGTAGCGGATGACTCCGTTAATAGTTACTGTTGCGGCATCTCCCGCAGTTTCTTGAAAATTACTACAGTTTCCAAACAATGAACGCGAAGTCACCAGTTAAGGCAATTATCGTATTTGACCGACAAACAATCAAAGTATCAGATAGTCACCGTTAAGTAATTGAACAATGTCCAGTTGGGTTTTAAACTATTTAGCCGCGTTGGTGATAGGTAATTCTGGGCATGTTTGCTAAATTTACGACATCTGGCTAATTTTCAGCAAGTATTTGTCGGTGAAAATAACCTGCAAGTTTTTTTTTTGCGAACAACATTTGCTTTTATTGAAACTTTTTCTAGGTGTTGCAGTGCACGTGTAAATTAAAACGTAAAAGTAACGTAAAAATTCTTCACTAAAGGAAAATTACGCTACATTGCTTAAAATTTTACCGAATAATGAACTGCCCGGCAGTGAATTTTTCAGAAATATCAAAATGTGGCGCGAATATAATGGCTTATTTTTCAAATTGACTCGCCGTTGCGAATGAAACTTTTAGGTTTTCACAGATACGGAAATAATACAACGTTTTACTAAAATATTAGCATTTTTAAGAAATTTGAATGTTCATTTACGTTGTATATCGTTGTAGATGTTTTGTACATTTATGTTTTAGATCCAGCATCATCCATAAGAGTTCATGTCGAAGTTATTCTTCTAATGAACAAAGTACGATAGAACTGGAGTGCGAAAGGAAGTGATTGAAACGTTTGGTAAACAAAGCTATGTTTAGAAAATTATTGGATGAAATTTTCAGGATATATCCTTGGTTATTTGATGTTAAGGTACGGAACCACCTTAAGGTAACTGGGACACTAGCGAAGGAAACGTTTGCTTGGGGTCTTGGTTGGAGTTGAAATTTTTTAGCCGCCCTGTCGAAATTCTTTCGTCCCGGAAAGGGGAAAATCGTTCGAAAAATCGCGGGGATGTTGTTTGGTGGGGAATAAAAAAGTGATTTGATAGAGAGAAAAGACAAGAGAAAGAGAGGGTTGGAAGGAAGAATGTGTGAGTGATTAAACCCGTCTGAAGCCATCTGCAATCCACAAATCTTCGCGTCCACCTCGTCAAGTGAAACGTATTCGTTTATTCGCCCGAGAGCATTCAGTGCTTTCGTCTGAAAAGGTTCGCATTCCGGAGTTAATGTGTCCGGAATTACATTAGCAAATTCCTCTGGACGAGATTGCTGTAGTAAACGCGAAAAAAAAGGACTTGATATATATATATATATAAGTATATATATATATATATATATATATATATATATATATATATATATATATATATAAGTTAGCTCGAATTGCTTTACTCTTTCATGTTACCTGTAAACCAGAGTTTGTTTACTCCTTTGGGAATATGGAATACTTCACATATCAGGTCGTCCAGGACGACAAGGAGCAATCATGAAAAGAATTTCCAATATTTCTCATCTGAGTTCGTCAAGTAGCTTATTTGGTCTATAATTGTTTTCTCTTTTGCTAATATATGGATTTGATATTAGATCGCCCAACTTGATAAGAGATTTGCAAACGTTGAAATTGAACATAAAATTTCTACTCTTACGGTGTTTGCTGTTGAATACACCAAAACTTTGGTTAACCTAAGGAAAGTTACTAATTTCTTAAATTTATTGACAAAAATAAAATAACGATAAATTAAAAGGCAAAAAAAATACTTCGGGAAATGCCGCCATACTTACTTCAAAGGAGTAATCCTCAGGGGTGTTCACGAAAGAAGAGGTTTTTTAACCGTATACAAATCAATTACCATGACCGGGAACCGAACTCATAACACTCATCCAGGTATCGGGGGGTCTAGGTTTAAATCCCGGGAAAGGCAAATGATTTTTACACTTTGAAATTCTCTGTTAAAGTTTTAGTGAAGCAACATTCTAATGAATTAGTTTTAATGAAAAATTAGATACAATTCGATATTTCATGGGGATCGGGATGTTGCGGAGGCTAACGTACAGGTTTCCCACCGAGAAAGCCTGGGTTCAAATCCTGGAGCGGACAAACATTTGAGGAATTTGATGAAACTGAAACTAAATATTACTTATACGCCCGAAACTATATCTGCGAATACTCAGGGTATGATTAAACCTATTGCAGAGATACCAACCATGTGGTTTTGCGTCCGACATAGAAGTAATGTAATTCAACCCCCCAATTGTGGACATAGGCAGGACATTGTGACAACATCAGAGAGAAAAGAGGCTGTCGAACAGATACATTCAAGCATTTGTTTTTCCCACGCACTATTCGCAAAGAGTCCAGGGGAAATTACTAAGACAGAAATGGATAGGCTTGGTCAAATGCTAATTGCGCTCATACAAATTACGTGTGCATCCTTCCTCAATCTCACTTCATGCCTGGCGTCCTAAAGCTACCATAGGCCGGGCGGTGGCGTGTCGTGTAAATAAAGTTGTGTAGCTAATCTATTTGTGGATTGTCCGTCCTGTATGAGTGGAATGCTAACAGGTAATTAGTGACTGCGTTACAACTGACTCCACCCTTTTCATTACTAAAAATTACTAGTGGCCAAGCACAGCTACGTTGGATCAATTTATCCGTACAGCTTTAAATGGATTTAAAGCGTTTCCCTAATTCGTCCTGTTGGTGAAACCAGTGGTTTGCTTGATACCACTATAACATTAGTAATCTGTGTAACGGACGTTTCATGAATATGGCCCGGTCGTCCCCGGGTAAATATTATAAATGTCGGAATTCGATAGTTTATAAATCCTGATTCTTAACCAGAATCCAGGGATGCTGGTCCAGAAGTACGATTTCGGCGTTACAAAATTTAACGCTTTGAAATTTCTCAATATTCTGCACGAAAGAGTCTTAGATTACGTTAGAGTCTAATTTCACGTCTTTTAAGGGGAGCACATATCAGGACGACATGCGGTTCCGCTTTAAAGAAACTGGGCTTTATATAACGGGTGGTGGGGAAATGCAATATGAAAGTAAAAGAGAAGCGTTAATTTGCTCTAGTTAGACATCATTTTGAATATTTCGCAAGTACTTTGGATCCTTGGGAAGAAAATAGACAAAAATAATTAGTTAAAATCCAGAGAAAATCCGCCATATTCGTAAAAAAATGACGAGTGTGACAAATCTTTTAAGGGAATTAGGCTGGGAGTCACTTGCGAATATAAGTAGCCAGACTGAGACTTTTAGAAAGGTTCAGAACAAACGAGTTAAAAAATGACACTAAAGTAATTATAGTGGCCCCACACTACTTGGGTAAATCAAATCATAAAGTTAAGACACGAGAGTTGGACTCCAGTGCAGATGGATACAAATACTCATTTCTTCCCGGAACCATCAGGGATTATAATATTAAGAAGCCAAAGTCACAATAGAGATATTAAAGATATTTAATTTACTAGTCAGGACAAGATTAAACATAGCATTGACATAAGGTATATTCGCAGGTGCATGTGTATGTTAGTTGATAACATATGTATTTGCATGCGTGTAAGTTATAAAGGATTTTGATTGAATATATACGATTTTGTGTACGTGGATTGGTATGAATTTGTGGATTTTTAATGCGGATTTATTTATAATTACGGGTGGTGACCTAACACCCCCCGCCAGATGCCCTTGCAGAGATTTGCGGGGTACTATGTTGTTGTAGAGTAACTGCAGCGACATTTCCGTCGGGACCAAAGGACCGGAAAACATGTTTTAATGAACAGTTCTGTGAAGTTGTAAATATCAGGGTCTTTAATCGTCAGAGAATGACATCTTATTCCAAATGAATGTCGGGAGTGATGTAGCTTTTTTCTGAATAATGGACTTTAAACATATTGAAATATTGACCACTTGGGACCTGCAACAACCATACTTATTAAATTACTAGCGGCAATGCCCAGTTTCGCCAGACCAATTTATCTGTACAACTGTAGCTGGATTTAATTCGTTGTACAGACCTACTGGTGTACGTAGTCAGGTTTATTAATCACGGTGTTGTCTGTGTACACGCGAATCTGTAGATGCTTTAGACAAATGCGATTTGAGTTTGCAATTGATAATGAACTCTGAATGCGAACAAACGAATTGATGCTCTTTAAAAGTTACCGCTTAAATAAATATTTCGAGACGATCGAATTTCGTAGCAGCGGTTTGCCAAAAACTGAAGAACTATTAAAGTTATGTTGGAAGAAATAAGTCGAGACTATCGGATTTTGCAGCAAACTTCTACAATGTAAGAAGCGTCAGCTCAACTGTTGGCATAATTTATAATGTGTGTCTCTAAATTATGTAATCCAAGCTAGAGAAGGAATGCGTCTGTTTAATTGTCGCTCCTCATTGAAATGAATGCATTGAAATCTTAGTTCTGAACAAACGTTTATTTTATCAAGCAATTGGTTTTCCCGAACAGAAAAATTTACGGAAAAGTATATTCAAATCGAACCTTGCCTATGCTTATTTTTTTTTAAATATTTAACTTATTTATGCAAAACATTAAATTTATTACTCCGTACGGCATTGTCGTGATGTGTCTCTAAGCTAACAAACAAGTTGATTATCAGATTTATATACGACAGATGCTATTATTAAGATTTATGCACCTAAGAACACAGAAAATCAAGGACCATATAGTGGATTGGATTGGAGTAGATGAATTGGACACAACTTGAGGCAAAATGGATTAATCGGAAATATAATAAAAGGGAAGATTAAAGGAAAGATCCCGCAAAGAATTTAACGTGTTAGACGTAAAACAGAGAAGTTATCAGGGAGTGAGGTAATTAACACTTAATATAGATGAATGGATGGCTGCAGTAAAACAATCTTAGGAATGAAATACTGATGAATTCTCTGTTTATGTCTGGACTTTTTTTTATCGTATAAATCCTCAGAATATGGGACCAACGCATTGCGGTAGCGAGTCTGTAAAAAAACACCTTGATATCGTAACTTCTTGCATAAAAAATCTGGGTTAGCCTTTATGGGTTAGGAAACCAAGGATTTTATGGCCAAATGTTGGGTACATAATGCAAGGAGGTCGACAAAAATAACGCACAGATGGGGAGCCAACATTTTTCGTAGCATCCCCATCAGGATTGCGAAACTCAAAAAGGGAGCTAACAAGTAATACTTACCTATGCTGAGCATCATGTAACGTAGGGATGGATAAACATTTTGCATTACTACTTTATGTGTAGCTGCAAGGCAAATACGCATTTTTTGGGGGCTGCATTAGGGAAAGCTTATTACAGTTGTCTGTAAAGAGTATTTGCGAATTTTTTTCTTAATGTGCTAAGATAAAACGACTAAGTAGAATTTCGAGTTTATTAATGAGAGCGCGACACTTATTTTGACCTTCAAAAGCCATGATCATCATCAGTACATTTGAAGATTACTGACTTAGACGCAAAAAAATCATATCCTACGAGGAGGTATCGTAAATGTTCGATTATTGCTATAAAATATTACCTAAATTTTATCTTTTATTCTTAAGACTTTTCTACATAGTAGTCACCATCCAGTGTCATACAAGTACAAATGCGCTGATAATCTAAGAATTAAAAAATATAAGCAGGCGTTTTGAAGAACGTACGCGAATTTTTTTGGGAAATCTAAAGAGCTAGTTGGAGGTGGACGAGGAAGGAATAGCCTGGGCATTTTGAGGGTTAACGGAAAACTAGGAGTTATTGCAAAAAATCTTAAAAATAAATTCCTCTCTTCAAATTTTTAACTAAGATCTGTCAGAAAAGAAAAGTTTAGAGAAAGTTTGTATTCCGAAAGACAGGCTACCAAGGCCCACAATGGAATAACAAAACTTAATGACCAGCATGGAGTGAAGCTCATGGAAGCCTATGAAAAAATATTGAGGCGGTTTATTGCTGGAGGATAACACGAAAAGTGCCATTGCTATTTAATCAGAGTGGAATGAGATGAATACAGGAATAAGGGAAAGGAAGGAATTGACCCATATCCAGTTAATGTTTTCTGACGAGGTTAAAGTAAAAGATATTAGTTTGTTCGTCAGTCAATTTTGGTTTCAACTAGTATAAAAAAAAACATCCCCACTTTTTCGCCCCATCAACTAGCCATGAAGTTGAAATGCGTTGCATTCTTCTGCCACCGCGGGACATTTGGCAGTTACAGATGGTCGGGGGCAGAGGGCGCATTCCCTCCCCGCCGCCTCTTATGAAGGAAAGAAGGGGAAAAATTATTGCAAAATTCGAAGGGAAAATAATTGCCCAACCAGTTTGAAAATCCGTCGACTGAAATAGACTTTCATGTAGCATGATGTATTGATATTTCTCTTTTCTTCACTGACATACATCCTTTATATATTCATTAACAACATTTAATTAAGGGAAATGAATATAGGAACCAGGAGAAAACGTTTAGCTGAGTGATGTGACGGCACGTGTTTTTTGATCGCATACATTCGTTGACACTCTTTGGCAAAAACCCTGTGCCCGCCCCTTTCGCTGAACTAGACCCCTGGCTGGTTAATTCAGATTTATGTTGGAAGTAATGATTTTAGAGTTGCAATAAAAATAAAAATATTTACTGTGGCAGATGCTTTTTTTATTACAAAAAGGATAATCCTACGCCCCTTGCCTGAAATTCTAGCATTGACTCGACGCAGTTATCCACTCAATTATTCAGCTAATCCCTTCACTTTCGAAAGGTTACGTATGTACACTTATGGTTACGTTTCGACAGAATTACCTTGACGATGATTGAGGCATTTTTCGCAGCTGAGGAGAAGCTTTACTTTACCCTCTTCATTAAATATTTCCGCCATTGACTTTAAATGAGTCTTCACGTTTAATGATGCTCATTTAAATTCATTGCTGGCAACGTTTTATGAAGAGGATATTGTAAAGATAATCCACAGGTACGAAAAATGTCTCAATTGTCTAGGTGATTATGTCGAAAAGTAACTATAGGTAAAATAATTTTAAAACTAAAATAATTTTTTAATGCTCACTTGTCTTATTTAATGGCTCATCGGAGGCTGAAAAAACCGGCGTTGTATATATGTATAGGATCTTAGTTTTGAAAATTAAAACTAAACAACTTAGATTTCCCACATAGAAAATTTTTTATTCGCTACCTAGGTTTCGTTATGGTATAACGTCTTCAGATCTGAAGATGTAGACGAACCTGGAGATGTTATACCATAACGAAACCTATGGTAGTGATTAAAAAAATTTCTATGTGGATAAGCCCAGTTGTTTAATTTTCATTTTCAATATGAAAATTGCAAGTTACGCCTGAAACTGTTTTATCTTAGTTTTGATTTATTATTCCATGATAATTCGTCATTAATTATGTGTAATTTTTTGTGATAGAGATTTTTTTTAGACTTTTCATGTCTTGTAATGCTTACTTTTGTGTGATTTGA
The DNA here is from genome assembly GCA_037158775.1 of Hetaerina titia. Taxonomy (NCBI): domain Eukaryota; kingdom Metazoa; phylum Arthropoda; class Insecta; order Odonata; family Calopterygidae; genus Hetaerina; species Hetaerina titia. The sequence continues at coordinate 84,774,046 of CM073774.1, read as the reverse complement.
TTACCTTTCGTATGCCGTAGTAAATAGAGTAGTAGAGGGGCTCATTAGGCTCGTATAATGTTGGATCTTGTTTTTTAGGAGATACAAGGGAATTGTCGCCGCACAGATTGGTGATTGGATCCTTTAAAAACTAACCTTAACTGGTAGATTACCCGTAATAACATTAAATTAAAATAACAATACACAATCCTCCATAACATAACATTTAAAATTACGTTTCCTTCTCGAGCAAAATGACCCGATAAGCCTTTCTGCAACCGAGGACTCGATTTTGCATTCCCGCATATTTCGATCACATTAACCCATGCGAAGAGGGATATGGCGAAATGTACATGCGACAAATGCAGAGTATACAAAGGCAAAGCTAGGACATATCATCTATTCCCTCACTATGAAGCGTATTTCATATCGGATATTTGCACTCTTAACGCTGCATCCCCATAGCAATAAACACTACACCCTAGGGGACAAATATGAACTGTGAGGACGTTTCTAAAATCAACAGTGCCATCGCTACTTAACACGGTCGAATGACCCCAGTAATGCAACGGGAGATATTTCACCCAATTCTCAGCATCAGGTTTTGCAAGATGGAGCACGTCCAGGATTTTTTAAACTTATGCAAATAAGTTAGCTTCGTAACACTGAATCGTTCGACCCCTGGCCGTAAACATACGTACCGTTATCCCAACAGAATAATTGAAGATACCCTCTGATCCGAACAAATTTCGTCTCGAAATCTAGGCACTATGTTTGAAATTCACCGTCAGATGAGAAATTACGCCAGAAGGGTACTGCTACCTTGGAAAAATTAAACTCGGAAGTATATATACCGCCTATGCCCTTGTATAGTTCCATCTTTGAATACAAAATTTCTATGACAATAATCAAGGAATGATTTATAAACGAAAGGGGTAATTATATTAAATTCAAAAGAAGATGTTATTTGAGATGTGAGTTTTGAACTTCTGCAACGTTAAATTCCGGGTTTTTACTGCCATTGTCACAACAAAATAATAACCTATTTACCATGTTTCTAACCGCAAAAAAAACACTGCCGCCATCATTTTGCAGTGCTGCGTCAAAGCAAACAATTGTAGCAGTATTATTTGGTGGCAGCACTCGCGGCATTCACGGCGAATTTCGGAACACACACGCAAAATCTGTATTCTTTTGTTGAAAATGGACGATATTGTCGATAAATCAAAATTATCGAAATAAATATGGAGATTATATAACTTGATGGCTGCTTATAAAAGTATTACATCATGCATGTAGATATAAGGAAAAGGGATAGGAAAACAAATAAAAGACAAACACAGGAATGGTGGGGAAGCCGGAATCGAGCAAATCACAAACGAAAAAATATTTTTCTTGACCGAGACTTTGAACCATGGACCTTTAAAATTGCCGGGCCGATACTATATATACATGTTCACGGAAATGACTGACACATTACATTGATTACATTATTACGCCAACATGACACCGTAAAATATCACACCCCGTCCAAAATCATTCGCCGTCCACATAGCTTACACTCCATTATTGCCTACGCGTAGTAATTATTGACTTTATGACCTAGTTAGTCGTTTGTGTAGTGCCTAACCTACAACTATGCTCAATTCTTCTTTTTCAAGGGAACGATAAAAGAGCCTATTGAAAATTAAAACATTTTCATTTGCTTTTTTCAGCCTTATTTTTTTATTTAAAACTGTGATCGTTTTTTCACTTAAAAATTGATTTTTCTATTTTATTTGACCAAACGAGATTTTCGCAAAAATGAAAATGTTTGCACAGAACATTACTGTAATTTGATAAAGGTTCAATGAAGCAGACTTAAAACCTTTGCGTACTTTATTGATTTTTCCGCAATGTGTTACATTTGTAGGGTGCTAAGTTTCTTCAGCGCTTTGAAATAATCGGTAATTGGGTTAAATTAATTGAACGAGTGCTTCAGTGAGTAGGAGATTAAGTATTTAGGTCCGATGTGAATTCATTGTACTTATTTATGTTGGAGGTGTTTTTTTTTCTACCAGCAAAAAAATTGAATCCAATCATCTTGAAAAGTGTTATGTATTAAGCTTGACTTAAGCTTGACTTGTTCCTCCTTCAGATTTTTTTCTCCCTTCTTATATGAAAGGAGGGTGGTGATAAATTGGATTGTTCCTATAAGTCGCGCCTGCTTTCCTTGCTCAGGAGGCGATTAATACCTTGTTTGTAAACAAGATAAGTAGAATAAAATCAGGAGTCAATTATTTTCTTTTGAGATGGGTAAAAAATTCTCTCTCGTTCTCTCGTAAAAAATAGGGGTTTTATGAAAGCGTAAAAAAACGCCAGGAATGAAGTGAGTTGTTTACTAAATTGAAAACTTGTAAAACCATCTTCCTTCAATATTTTTGAAACGATAGCTAATGAAAAATGCTAAAATGTAGCATTAAGTAATTTAACTTTTTATTCCTCAATTACAATATTTTGACATTAAAGTTTGCATAAATATAATGATAGGAGGATTGGTGCCTACTTCCCACTTATATCTGCATCCGTATTTCTGAAAAATGAAAAAAAAATCAGTTTTATTTACTTGAAACAATTTAGTCAGGTCCTTTAGTTATTTATTAAATGCGTTACAACCCGTCAAATACACTTTTTACGGTTACATTCACCGATGAATTAGTTGTCAACGTATTGATACAAGCACTTTGGCCGCACCTTTCATATTTCAAAAAGGGAAAACATAAGTATATGATATATATAAATATGTATGTGTAAATACAGGGTTCGTCCGGAAAATAAGTGTAATAAGCTCATTGTCTTTTTTGAGAAAAGGGGAGTCGTCCACTACGAATTTGTACCTGAACGACAAACTGTAAATGCTGCATTTTACGTCCAAGTGCTCGACAGGCTTCGAAAACGAGTCGCCCGCGTCCGGCCAGCGATCAAAAACATCTGGCGGCTGCATCACGGCAATGCGCCGTCTCACACCGCGCTTGTCGTGTCGGACTTCTTGGCCAAGCACGGCGTGGCAACGCTGCCGCCCGCCCTACAGCCCGGACTTGGCACCACCGGAATTCTTTCTGTTCCCGAAGATAAAGAGGAGTTTGAAAGGAACGCGATACGGGACTTTGGACGCCGTCAAAGAGTCCGTGACGACGTGTCTTCGAGAGGTTCCCGATGATGCCTTCGCGGGAGCGTTCCAGGAATGGGAACGCCGCTGGAACAAGTGTATCGACTCACAAGGGTCCTATTTTGAGGAATATTAGCTTAACATATGTAAAAGTGTAATACATTTTTTTCTTGAGCTCAGTACACTTATTTTCCGGACGAACCCTATAAATATGTGTGTATATATATAATATTATATAGGATATGAGTCCTAACTAATTTTCCGAGGGAGTACAATTCCGTCAAAATTACCAAGAAATAACATTTACTTATGATTATATATATTATTTAATATAATATATGAGTCCTAACTAATCTTCTGAGGAAGACGGAGCTCAATTCCGTCGAAATTATCAAGAAATAACGTGTGAGCGTTCCTTTTATGTGTTCTCATAATGTGTGTTTCTGTCTAAGTTTTTTATTTAACACTTCCGTGTTAGTTCGAAGAAATTGTCATATATATGTTTATTTCTGACGTAAGTCCGGCCGATACACTTCTTTGGGAGATTTATTTTTTATTATATTTTTTCTTATTTTCGTTATTTATTTCTATTTATTTTGTTCCTTGAAGTCTTTCATGTGTAAAATCGCAGATTTATTCATAGTGTTCCAATTTTTCATTAAAATATCTCCATTTAGTTTCATCTCCTCTTTTGAGGTCCACCATCATATTTGTTACAACTTACTCATCATCAAAATCCCTTATCTACTGAAAAATAGTTGAATTGCGCTTTCATTATGTATATCTTTCCTAATACCTCAATGTTGAGCAAAGACCCTGTTATTATCCATGAATGCTAACGAAGTAATTTCTTGGAGTTCTTAAGGTTTTGTGAGATTCTTTTCCAGATAGGCATTACGAGTACAGTAGATGGTTTCCATTCATTAATAATTTTTCATGATGTTAGGTTATGCATTTATTGTTTTATTCCAATGAATTTAAGTATTCTGCAATTATTTTCTGTTGCATTTTTTGGCTTTTATATCACCCTTGGTTTGGTTTGTGATTTTAAAAGTATAATGCAATCTAACGTGAATCAATTAAATCAAAGGGTGAGGTGTAAGGGATATTTAGTTTTTTTTCATTTTACATTTCAATATTACCACAAACTCTTCATTGCGACAATTCTTACATTTATCTAAAAAGGCTCAGCCTGACGCCCCTTCATATAACAAACCAACATTTAATTTCACTTACTTCCTTCCTCCCTTCATATCGTCCTGATGTCTATCCTATTCCTGCCCCTTCCTCGCTCGCCCAGCGTTCTACCCTCTTTCATAATCTTCAACATACCTACCACTGTCAATCAAAACGCTTTGTATCCACCTTTCCTGCTTCCGTTGATTTTCTCCCAAACATTCCATCTCATCTCCAAACACGCTTCCCACTTCCTCGTTTGTTTTCCTTTCCGTCCATTTCACCTTTCCATTCTTATCCACAATCAAATTCCTAAAGCCTCCAAATCTACGCCTATCGTCCTGCTTCAGTGACCATGTTTCCGCGCCGTACAAAACCACCCTATATTACAGTTTTGAAAAAAACTCTTCCTAACAACTCAACTCCCCTGTCATCAAATGCGTCAACCTTGAGGAAGCTTCTTTGCCCGTTGCAATTATTCGTCTTATGTTCATACTACTTTGACCACTTTGGCTCAGAACACTTCCGAGATAAGTACACTGTTCCAACTGCTCTTAGTTGTCCTAGTTTCTTGTTTTCATCTCGTTCATTTCATCTTTTCCATTATCCACTCCCATATTTTTGTTCTCCTCGTATTTAATCATCTGGTTTCAGCGACTAAGTTTTTGGGCTTTACAAACATAAATAGATAGAAGTGTTAACACACCGGTTAAAATATAATTACCGTCATTTAGGAAAACATTTTTATATTCTCAAAACTCTCTCGTACCACGGAAAATCTGTTTTTGACAGGTTTTCCTCCGGTTTTCCAGCTAGGTCGAAATCCTGAGAATCCTATATCCTAGAGGAAGGGTAAATATTTAAACGCATCCGAGGACACAAGGCTTCCCATCCTTTAATACTTGAAAAGGTTCCGAAAAACAAAGGTCCTTTAAGTGACACATCAAGTTTGATGAAAGGCATCGGGATGCTGTAGAGATTCGAAAGGATATTAGGTACGGATGATGGGACCAAAGGGCTTGGTAATCGAAAAATTAAGGATCATAAGGGAGAATATTACCTATTTAGCTGCCCACCCCCCCTTCCGCCCCCGCTGAAGAGGGGAGCCATTCTACTGGAGAAAAGGCAAAAGACAAACATAAAAGGGGGCGTTAATCAATTTACCGCCTCATGTCGACGACGAAATGGCTGATAAGAGGAGAAGGCTTTTCGGGAGAGCATTGAAGATGGCGACCACCGAAATGCGTAACGAAGGCGAAGAGAAGAGGCAGTATTCCGCAAAAAAACTCGGGAGAATAGAACGTGTGGGTGGTGGCATAAACGTGGACGATAAAAGGAAGAAGTGGAAATGAGTGCGGGAGAACATGAAGGAGAGCCCTAGAAGAGGAGTCATTACTGCATCGGTTATTGACACACGTCTTTCACTCGTTTTGTCGTTGTTGACGTTGCTACGTCGCAATAGATGAGACCAAGCAAACAGTTTTATAACGACTTGATTTGTGGATGAAGGAGCAAATTTTACATTGAAAAAATTAACGAAAAAGATATTTATATTACATTATTAAAAGATGAACGCATTATTAAAATTTATATTTTGTCATTTAGGATAAAATTTTGTACGAAAAATATTGAAAGATCGAATGATTATTACAGTTTTCAGTTTTGTAAACGACTGACCTCATTCCGAAGCAATAATCAAATGCGCTTTAATGAAACAGCCGTATTTTGTGTCAGGGAATGAAGAACAATTATTTATGCCAGGCTAAAAGAATTGCGTCCTGATTTTTATCTCTTATTCAAAAAAATATCCCAAAGGAATATTTAGAGAGGACCAAATATGAGAATATCAAATGGAACTAATACACTTCGGTGTAATTGCTGACTCCCTATAAATTTTGAAAACTACCAACACTGGGAATTTGAAACAAAATAAAAAATATACAATGATATCCAAAGTAATTTTTGATTGATGTCGGCCAAAATTGTTGTGGAAAAAATTGTTGTCCCACAGTTTTATTACTGTCTCAATCTTCTTTGACACTGCCTGGGAAAATATTAAAAAAATAGAATTTACAATTAAGGTTTTTGAGGAATACACTAAATCACTGCAATTGATGCAAAGGTTGGGTTAATGGGAGTATGGAGATTAGATGGAGGATGGATGTTTACCTTAGTATTAAGCCCAACACAACTTTCCAATCGAGATTTAGTTGAGTAAATTCCATCCAATATGGATTTGAAAAAATAATTTCTGTGAGAGATATGCATTATTAATCAATAAAATTTAATGGGAGCGCCGATATTAAAATTTAGATATATATATATATATATATATATACACACACACACACACACACACACACCCACTCACTGTTATAGGTACAGTAGAACTCCAATTATCCGAATCAATCGGGACCGGACCCAGTTCGTATAATCGACAATTCGGATAATTGGAATTTTGTCCTGAGGAAAGGCCTATTCAAAGAAAACTACAAGAGAAATGAGAAAAAGCTATGTATTAACAGATTTAAAAGAAGTGACACCTTGGCATGTTAAACTATTAAGAATCAGACCTGAAATAGGGTTTCCCATAGAAAATTGCTGCAAGCACCACTTGAAAACGCCATCTTCTAAAACTTAAGTTTGTTTCCGTTTTCATTGATTTCCTCGAAGAACTTCCATCTTCGTTTTCAAGTACTGACACAAAATTCACAATTATTGGTTGGTTCTTCTTAATGTCCGAAAGCGTTGATTGTCCAGCACCGTACTGCTTTGCCAACATTTTCCCCGGAACTCCCTTATCTGATTGCTCTATGATTTTGAGTTTGTCCGCTAAAGATAACACAACACGTTTTCTCTTTGACGCCATGGTGAACAATAAAACGCACTCTCAAAGAGAACAACAAATCGGTGCATAATAAACCCCACATAACCAACAATCAGTCAAAACAAACAATGGCAGATCGCCCGTAGCCACACTCACCCCTCCACTGGGCCTATTCGGTTTCTAAAACTGCGTACAACATGAGACGGTGCCTAAAGCGATTCGGATAATCGGCGATTCGGATAGTTGGAGTTCGGATAATTGGAGTTCTACTGTACAAGGAAAAGGGATATGGATACAAACACAAGAATGTTGGGTAAGGTGGAATTCTGTTCAACGCTGGTGCGACACTTGGCAATTAGAATTAAATTTAAGAAAGTAAGTTATGATGAATTTTTGGAAAAATAGCAATTCTATCTCCAACGCCTACTGCAACGGGAACACCGAAATGAAATGAGTTTACTCAATTAAATACATAGGCGTTACCCTCACTCATGGTCTCTCCTGGGTGAAACACATATGGGGAATATGTGGACAAGCTAACGAAAAATCTTTTGCTGGTTAGTTCTCTTTTGGAGTTTAAGAGAAGGCCTTGATAGCTTAACATAATGGTTTTACGTATATGAATTTTATGTTTATATATATATATATAATTATAATTTATATATATATATATAATACCGGTATATATATATATATTTTTTTTAGGTAATCTACCGGTTAAGATAGGTTTTTGGATGGACCCAACTATCAAATAAACATTTTGTGACTCCCCACCTAGCAAACTAATCTATATCAGGTCCCTCTTCATCTCGGTGTACTTCTTTCCTCCCTTCATCTCGTCCAACATCCCTATTCTGTTCCTACCCTTACCTCGCTTGCCCAACATTCTACCCTCTATTACCCTCTTCAACATTCCACTACCGCTCAATACGCCCTTCATCCATTTTTCCTGCCTCCATAGGATTTCTCTCAACAACCCCCTCTCCTCCCCCACCATTTCTAGTACTTCCTCATTTGTTTTCCTTTCGGTCCATTTCACCTTTTCCATTCTTCTCCACACCCACATTTCAAAAGCCTCCAATCTACGTCTATCCTCCTGCTTCAGTGACCACGTTTCCGCGCCGTACATAGCTACGCTCCATATCAGAGTTTTTACGAGTCTTGTCTTAACATCCCTACTCAATGTCCCCGTCATCAACTCCCTCCTCCTTGAGAAAGCCTCCTTGCCTAGCGCAATTCTTCTCCTTACGTCCCTACCACTTTGACCGTGTTGGTCCAAAACACTTCCGAGATATGTAAACTGTTCTATCTGCTCTATTTTTTCCCCGCCTATTTTAATATTTAGCTTAGCCTTTTTCTTTCTGGAAAATCGCATAACCTTTGTTTTATTAATGTTGATTCTCATCCCATATTTATCGCACTGAACCTCCAATTCACTCAGCAATGCTTGCAACCCCTTGGCTGACTGAGCAACTAATGCTTGGTCATCAGCAAACCTAACCGATTTTACGAATTCCCCTCCGACTTTCATTCCTACCTCCAGTTCTTCCCATGCCTCTTTAATCATTTCCTCTACATATACGTTGAACAGTACCGGTGACAATGGGCAACCCTGCCTTACACCTCTTCCTAACACTGCCCATCCGGACTCTCCGTTCCCCACTCGCACCTGAGCAGTCTGAGACATGTACAGGTTGCGGATCAGTCTCCTGTCCCTCCAATCCATTCCTATTTTCTGCAATACACGCATTAATTTTTCCCAATTCACTCTATCAAACGCTTTTTCGAAATCTATAAAACAGGCAAAAACGTCCTGATTGTATTCTATATTCCTCTCGACTAGTGATCTCATTACTGCAATGGCATCACGCGTACCTCTTCCTTTCCTGAACCCAAACTGATCATCCCCTAAGTAATGATTTGCCTTATTCTCTATCCTTTTGTTGATGATCCTGAGAATAACTTTAGCTGCGTGGGATATCAAACTTATTGTTCTGTAATCCTCACATGACGAAGCCTTTGCCTTTTTTGGAATAGGAACTAACACCGATCTCACAAAATCTTCCGGCCAGATTCCTTCCTCATAGATACTACGAATCAGTCCATATATGGCCTTCTTCCCACCTTTCCCTAACCATTTCAACATTTCTACAGGAATGTTGTCCACCCCCACAGCCTTATTTGCTTTCATCTCCTTTAATGCCCTTTCTATTTCATCGTCGAGTATGCCTGGACCTAAGCTATCTTCTTCTACGTCATGTTCCTTTTCTATGTCTAACCTTGTCGGCCTAAGTTCTTTACCATACAGTGTTTCTATATATTCCTTCCATCTCTCTTGGATTTTTCCTGGTTCAACTATTATCTTACCCCATTTATCTTTAACTGTTAGCACACATCTTGCCTTCTTACTTCCCGATAATAACTTAACCTTGCTGTATAGAGCACCAATTTCACCCTTCTTCTGTAAACTTTCCATATCCTCGCATTGCGTTTTCCACCATTCTTCTTTTGCTTTATTTGTGGCCCTTCTCAATTTATTGTTTAACTCCTTGTACTTCATTTTGCCTAACTCTGTGTTTACATTTTTCCATCTTCTTCTTTCATCCATCTTTGCAATCATCTCATCCGTTACCCATGGTTTCCTTATCCTTTTCCCGTTAACGGTTCCTATAGTGTCTTTAGCGGCTTCCAATATCCCTTTCTTGATACATTCCCATTTTTCTTCGATAGTACTCAGTTCTTTACCGTCATCCATCATTTTCTCTACAGCCTCCTGATACTCCTTCCTCGTTAATTCATTTACTGCTTCTAAATTCCATTTTTTAGCCCGCCGCCTTTGCCTTATCTTCTTGAAACGAACATTACATTTCATAACAACTAAATTTTGGTTAGAGTCCGCATCCGCCCCTGGGAAACTGTGCGAATTTATCACACTGTTCCTAAACCTGTGCCTAACCATAATATAATCTAACTGATACCTTTCTGAGTCACCTGGCATTTTCCATGTATACCTACGCCTTTTGTGGTGTCTAAACCATGTGTTAGTGATGACTAACCCCTGTCTCCTGCAGAATTCAATTGCTTTCTCCCCGCGTTCATTCCTCGTGCCTAACCCATAGTCCTCCACCTCACCACCATCTCTTCCTTCGCCTACCGTCGCATTCCAATCCCCCATCACTATCAAATGTTTCCCTGCAGGAACACTCGCGATGATATCCTCTAACTCATCATACATCCTATCGACTTCTTCCTCCTTGTGGTTGCTCGGTGGCATGTATACCTGAATAATGACCAAGTTCGTCGGCTCTGCTTTAATCTCTACGAGTAAAATTCTATCTGTCGCTTGCTCTATGTTGACTACGCTTCTTCCTACCCCTTTATTTAAAATTACGGCAACCCCTCGTTGGCTCTCGTCCCCGCCGCTGTATATTACTCTATAATTGTCACTCCAGTAATCCCCGCTATCCTTCCATCTCACCTCGCAGAGGCCTAAAACATCTATGTTACCTCTTTCCATCTCTCGCTTAATATTTTCTAATTTGCCTCTCCTCAACATTGTCCTGACGTTCCAGGTTCCTATTCTAACTACTTTCGTCTTCTTCTGCATCTTCTGTCCTGCTGCTGTTATTTCTCCCCCGCAAGGATTTCGTGGGATGACGACCGCGGAAGCCTTGCCTCCCCCGCTGCCGGGCACGACACACGGCCCCTTGGGCCGAGTCCCGCAGTTGCCAGGACTCAATTTCTGTTTTGCGTCCATCATATTTTCTTGGGAATGATAATTGAGATGGTTTCCCGTTGCCTTCCTCAATAGTGTTTTTAACGTGACACCATCACTTAATGGCCGCCCCACTGGGGTCAGACGCCATTGCAGCCGCCTCACTGAGGAACAGACGCTGCGTGGACTACCTTTCGTCTGGCTCCTAACCTTCGACCTATCTGGCATGGGTGACCCTTCCAGGAGTAATTATTATTACTCCCGCCAGCACAGCTCTAGGGGTCATCGGAACACACAAGCCCTTCCACCACGACAAGGTTGTAGTCCATGGGAGGGATATATATATATATATATATATATATATATATATATATATATATACCGGTAATCTACCGGTTATGGTAGGTTTTTGGATGGACACAACTATCAAATAAATATTTTGTAGCTCCAAACAAAACCCAATCCAGCAACCTAACCTACATCAGGTCCCTCTTCATCTCTGTGTATTTCTTTCCTCCCTTCATCCCATCCAACATACCTATCCTGTTCCTGCCCTTTCCTCGCTTGCCCAACATTCTCCCCTCTATTACCTTCTTCAACATTCCACTATCGCTCAATACGCCTTTCATCCATTTTTCCTGCCTCCATAGGATTTCTCTCAACAAACCCCTCTCCTCCCCCACCTTTTCTAGTACTTCCTCATACATTTCCGCGCCGTACATAACTACGCTCCATATCAGAGTTTTTACGAGTCTTGTCTTAACATCCCTACTCAACGTCCCCGTCATCAACTCCCTCCTCCTTGAGAAGGCCTCCTTGCCTAGCGCAATTCTTCTCCTTACGTCCCTACCACTTTGACCGTATTGGTCCAAAACACTTCCGAGATATGTAAACTGTTCTACCTGCTCTATTTTTTCCCTGCCTATTTTAATATTTAGCTTAGCCTTTTTCTTTCTGGAAAATCGCATAACCTTTGTTTTATTAATGTTGATTCTCATCCCATATTTATCGCACTGAACCTCCAATTCACTCAGCAATGCTTGCAACCCCTTGGCTGACTGAGCAACTAATGCTTGGTCATCAGCAAACCTAACCGATTTTACGAATTCCCCTCCGACTTTCATTCCTACTTCCAGCTCTTCCCATGCCTCTTTAATCATTTCCTCTACATATACGTTGAACAGTACCGGTGACAATGGACAACCCTGCCTTACACCTCTTCCTAACACTGCCCATCCGGACTCTCCGTTCCCCACGCGCACCTGAGCAGTCTGAGACATGTACAGGTTGCGGATCAGTCTCCTGTCCCTCCAATCCATTCTTATTTTCTGCAATACACGCATTAATTTTTCCTAATTCACTCTATCAAACGCTTTTTCGAAATCTACAAAACAGGCAAAAACATCCTGATTGTATTCTATATTCCTCTCGACTAGTGATCTCATTACTGCAATGGCATCACGCGTACCTCTTCCTTTCCTGAACCCAAACTGATCATCCCCTAAGTAATCATTTGCCTTACTCTCTATCCTTTTGTTAATGATCCTGAGAATAACTTTAGCTGCGTGGGATATCAAACTTATTGTTCTGTAATCCTCACATGACGAAGCCTTTGCCTTTTTTGGAATAGGAACTAACACCGATCTCACAAAATCTTCCGGCCAGATTCCTTCCTCATAGATACTACAAATCAGTCCATATATGGCCTTCTTCCCACCTTTTCCTAACCATTTCAACATTTCTACAGGAATGTTGTCCACCCCCACGGCCTTATTTGCTTTCATCTTCTTTAATGCCCTTTCTATTTCATCGTCGAGTATGCCTGGACCTAAGCTATCTTCTTCTACGTCATGTTCCTTTTCTATGTCTAACCTTGTCGGCCTAAGTTCTTTACCATACAGTGTTTCTATATATTCCCTTTGGAATTCTATATCTCCCTTGGATTTTTCCTGGTTCAACTATTATCTTACCCCACTTATCTTTAGCTGTTAGCACAGATCTTGCCTTCTTACTTCCCGATAATAACTTAACCTTGCTGTATAGACCACCAATTTCACCCTTCTTCTGTAAACTTTCCATATCCTCGCATTGCGTTTTCCACCATTCTTCTTATATATATATATATATATATATATATATATATATATATATATATATATATAGTACAAGACAGCCTATTATTCTATTTATGTTCGTAATTTTTCAAAATAGACTTTAAAGTTTTAATTGATGAACGGGATTCAAAAATACTATTTGTTTTCAATGTCACGTAGTGTTCCTGTTCGTTACGTTTTTCTCGCCTCACGTCCGACCTTAGCCGATGGCATTATACCATTTACGATGTTACTGGTCGAAGGGTCCATCCGTGATGACACGCCAGTCTTCCTTTCATTGAATTTCATTTACTTTACTCCTCCGAACCCACATGCGTTTTCCTGTTAACTTGTTCCCATTTTATCCTCAGCCCACGCTCTTGGTCGGACGACACTGTCATTGATAAGATCTTAGGTAACCACGGCAACGCCTGTTCATGGGATGTTGTGAGGGGATAAGCTGTTTTTCCTTTTATTATCGCCTGGGGAACTGATAAACTCGGACACACACACACACATTGTGTGCCGACATGTCGCAAGGAGGGAGTGCGAGACGATGGACTTGGGAGGAAAATATTCAGCCGCGGATCTCCAATTTCATTCAAGCGAAACCGAGTCACTCCGTTCCTCGCTACCCTCTTACGCTTCTCCTCTTTCGCCCTCTCTTTTAACTTTCAACCCCGCTCGGCGGAAGGGAGGGGGAGAGAAAAATTGCGCTGCCACCCCCTTCTCTCTCCTGAACATGGCAATGGGAGTTTGGAAAGCGGGAAGAGTCACCATATCGTGGTCTTCGGGAAGGGAGGTGAAAGGAAAACAGTTCGCTATGGAAACGAAGAGAAAAAAATGCGAAAATGTGGACGCAACCACTGCCCGTCGTTTGGGTATTGCCTTGAGCCTTCTGATTTTATTATTTTCTTTTAGTATCCTGCAAACCACCGCTAGGGTGTGTTGTAGGGGGTGAATGCACACCAGACTAACGGATAAGATAACTTTTGAGATACCTTTCCCATTTCGTTGGTTTTAATTAATTACCATATAAATTTAAGTTATATTTGTTCGTCTGATGTGACAAGATCGATCAAGGTACCTACGCCATATTTGCACACAACCGTTACCATGACGAAAATAAGATAACATTTATTGATAAATAAACAACGCCTTCCGCGTTTTACTTTTATCTGCAGAGAATGAGACAAGAGTAAAATTCCCGACGCAAATACATTTTATTGGCATTGACCTCGATACTCGACCTCGATGGGAATGAGATATTTTTTTTTTAGTTTGTTACAATTTTTCAGAAGAGTACTTTGTAAATGTGACGTAAAGGTCAAAGAGGAGGGTTATCGTTCGCTGTTTAGACCTCGTTTGGAATACTATATGCTACTATTATATGGGATAATTATGAAGTTGGATTGATTGTCGAATTGGATCGCGTGCAGCGTAGAGATTCTGTATTTGTAAAACGTTGTTATGATAAACTTAGTAGCGTATCCAAAATATTAGAGCAGCTAGGCTCGGGTTCACTCACACAGCAAAGATTAAATTACAGATTGAAGCTCTTGCGTAAATATGAAGGAGGTCTCTTTAGTGGTGATATTGAAAATGCATTATATTATCCCCTTCCTACTACAGTAGGAGAGATCATTTCAATGAAATTAGAGAGATTAGGTGTATGACAGGTAGATTTAAGATGTCCTTTTTTTCACGAACGATAGAGGTCAGAATAACCGTATCCGACCATGGTAGGGTCATATTCGGGTTAATAATTAGTCTGATGTGTATTCACCACCTGCCATACACCCTACTGGTGGCTTGCAAGGTTCTAAACTAAAAAAATAAATAAAATAAATCTCTTTATACGTCAAAATTGGTTTGTAATTTATATTTTTGAATGCACACAACTCCTTTCTTGCCCTTTATTACATAAAATTTTTATTGTATTTGTTTAAATATTTATATCGAACGAGAAGGTTTTAAACATACTTAAACGCCTTTTTTTTTGCGGAGAAAGACATCAATGACTTTTTGGAAGGGTGAAAAAAAGTAACTGCATCGCTGAAAAAAAGCGTATTGACTTAAAAGGAGACTATGTTGAAAAAAAATTAGTTTGGAGAAAAAATGTGTTATTTATTTCTTAGCCCGGATACCTTTCAGACTTACCACGTAATGTTTTTGAACAAAGTATCCGATCAAAAGGCATTTTTTGTCATTGTTGGTAATTAAGTATAGTGGTTATAGGCTACTGACGGCTAGGTTACTGACCATTAGGTTCGGTTAAGACTGGGTAAAGTTGAGGATGCCCATAGCTCAACCATGGCTGAATGATTTTACGTGTTCCAGATCGCCTTCCGGTACAACAGGCGACCTAAAAGGAGAAGGTTCCCCCATATCCTCACGTAAAAGAGTCAATGACACACATCCACAAAGAAAAGGCTATGAGATTTTCCAGAAATGCCAATGCCAAGTTGAATCTAAAAAGAGGATAGCAAAATCTGCAGTAGTTGGAACAATTTTCCTATCGTGGAGGTGCTTTGGACCAAGATGGTCAAGGTATTGAGGGAATACAGGATTCGTCCGGAAAATAAGTGTAATAAGCTCATTGTCTTTTTTGACAAAAGGGGAGTCGTCCACTGCGAATTTGTACCTGAACGACAAACTGTAAATTTTACGTCCAAGTGCTGGACAGGCTTCGAAAACGAGTCGCCCGCGTCCGGCCAGCGATCAAAAACATGTGGCGGCTGCATCACGGCAATGCGCCGTCTCACACCGCGCTTGTCGTGTCGGACTTCTTGGCCAAGCACGGCGTGGCAACGCTGCCGCACCCGCCCTACAGCCCGGACTTGGCACCACCGGAATTCTTTCTGTTCCCGAAGATAAAGAGGAGTTTGAAAGGAACGCGATACGGGACTTTGGACGCCGTCAAAGAGGTCGTGACGACGTGTCTTGGAGAGGTTCCCGATGATGCCTTCGCGGGAGCGTTCCAGGAATGGGAACGCCGCTGGAACAAGTGTATCGACTCACAAGGGTCGTATTTTGAGGAATATTAGCTTAAGATATGTAAAAGTGTAATAAATTTTTTTCCCTGAGCTCAGTACAATTATTTTCCGGACGAACCCTGTAAGAAAGAATACGTTAGGCGAAGAAGTTTTCTCAAGGAGAAGGACATTTCTGAGAGGGATGTTGAGTAAGCAAGAACTAACAAAAGATTAATGTAATCTTTGGTGTGGAGCGTAGTTTTTTACGGCATGGAAACATGTTCATTAAAGCAAGATGATGGACGAAAATTTGAATATGGGTGTAAAGAAGGATGTAAAAGGTGAAATGGAGAGAAAGGAAAACGAAAGACGAAGTGCTGGGTGTAGTGGGCGAGGAGAGAGGATTTTTGAGAGAATTCAAAGGGAAGCAGGATAGATGGACGTGAAACATTTTGATTGGAAATGAGATGCTGAAGACTGTCATAGAGGGGAGAATGTTAAGTAAACAAGGAAGGCTTAGGACCAGATTTGTTGGAGAGAATGAGGGATAAGCGTAATTAAAAAGGGGTTTAATATATTTTAGGGTGCCAGAGCGTGCGTTGTTAGACAAATCTAAGAAATTTCGCAAATCGTAAAGTTTGGACTACCACTAATAATAACATAACAAGGGTTCGAAAATTAGATTGCTTATCCCCACACCTCTCAAACAGGTACTTGATTTTTTATTACATCGTTTGATATCCTGTATTCGGCAATAGGTAGCTTCCTTGCCCTTTATTGGAAGATTGATAATTTTCACAGGGTAAATGACGATACTATAATGTTAATATTGCTACTAATTTCTTCACGTTTCGTGAGACGCCTGCATTGAATTAAATTTCCATTTATTAAAGGCTGAGCCAGGTGTATTCTCCATTAATTTCCTTCTGGGACGAATTTTCTATTCGATCGAAACCTTAACACACATTATGCCATCTATAAATTAAATTAGAACTTGCTTTTAGTATTAATGGAAATGAGTGGAAACGGTAATGTTGTAAAAGGGTTTTTGGCAGACGGAAGTTATAAATCGATGATGGTGAAAACCTCACGAATTGTAACAAGACAGTGACGCATAGGTTATAAAGCGTGAGGGTAATGGAGTGATTTTTTTTCAAATGTGGAATATTTCTCCACTCCGTCCTAAAATGGCCTCATGAATTATTCCTCATCTACTATTCCTCAGCGACCTGGTGGAATAATAATTTGTATCGAGAAAAATATTGAACAAATACAAAAGAACGTCCGTATTAATGAATTGATTCGAAAAAGGTCAATGAAGGCCAAAATGAAAGTTTCCCGCATTTAAGTACGAGGTCTGTTCAAAAAGTATCGCGGATTTTGAATTTCCGCGGGCTACGTATATTTGATTTTCGATTTTTTTGTGCCGTTATGCTGGTACTAATGTCACTCGCTTATGCCGAAGAGTTCGGCCATTTTGAATGTTCAGTTAATTGTTGACAGCTGTTTAGCTTGGACGTGTTTTTGGCTTGCCTTCGATTTTTTTGCCTTTTCCAAAAAATTGATCGAAGAATCTGTATAAAATTTTATGTGAAAAACGAAATTAAGTGCGCGGACGCATTCCGAATGTTACTTGTGCGCGAATTTTTGGCAAAAAAACAACACGCTAATGATGCCGCAGCCTCCGTATTTCCCACATCTGCCCCTCAGTGACCTTTTCTTGTTCCCGAAACCGAAGAGTCCTATGGAAGGACGACGCTACGCTACGATTGACGAGATAAAGACTGCATCGAAGGAGGAGCTGAACAAGATCCCAAAAAATGATATTTTGAAGTGCTTCGAGGATTTTAAAAAACGTTGGCACAAGTGTATAATATCAAATGGGGATTACTTCGAAGGGGACAAAATAGATATTCATGTGATAAATAAATAATTTTTGAAAAAAACACAAAAGTCGCGTCACTTTTTGAACAGACCTCGTATTTCTCATTGCCTCTATTTTTTAATACACATATTCCCATTTATGAATGATTATGTTTTTATATAGAATGAAGAGCATTTCATATTTTATTATCCCTTTCAATGAGTCTTTAATATTCAATGTCTTGTTGGTGCAAGGTTTTAGATCATATTTTTCGTTTAAAGTCCTTCACTTGATCATTGACGGGAAAAGATGGAAGATAATTCATGGCGGTGCTTGCGCGGGCGGTGTTTTGGCATATTCATCCATTCATTCTATTTCCTCACTAGCAAGCACGGGATATAAATATATTTCCCAATTTCAAACACGAAGATTAAAGCGGCATGCATTGGGAAATCCTAATATTATGCTGGCATCATTCGAATGTGGTGCAACAACGTAGGGAATGTCATTGGGGAAAAATTATGTATTTGTATTAATGTTTTTCATCCTTCTTTTCCCAATATGGAATGTCATTAAAAAAAAAGATTAGGAATGAATTCAACTACACAAGCCCGAATGTTAAATTTTAATCAATATTAATAATATTTTCCTCTATTTTCCACTGGTTGTAAATTATTAGTTGTAGAACGAGGAATACGAGTTATAGTGTAGCAAACCTTTGTAAATCAGGAAGTTAAACGGTGTCATTTACTGTACGTACTACCTTGAACAAAAAGTTCCCGGAATAACCACCGTGTGGCGCTCCCATCGTTCCGATTTGAGTTCTGTTTTTTTGTTAAATTGGTACATCTGTTGTTGATATTCCCTTTAAATCTTAGTGTCATAACTTGACATTTGCAAAAGTTACGTAGCCAAGAGTACATCTATCTCTGTGTGTGTTGGCGATTTTTTACAATTGCAGAAATGGATTTAAATTTGCAACAACGAACTTGTATTAAATTTTGCGTAAAAAACGGATTTAGTGGCGCACGGACGTTGGAAATGTTGGGAAAGTGTTTCGGCAACGATTCTCTAAAAAAAACGGTCGTTTACCAGTGGCACGAGCGGCTCAGAAGTGGTCGTGAGTCAATCGAAGATGATGAACGCAGTGGCAGACCATCGACATCGAAAGTCGGTGAAAAAATTGATAAAGTAAAAGAAATGTTGGTCAATAACAGCAAATTAACCATCAGAGAAATAGCGGAGGACTTGAACATTGCCTATGGATCCGCCCAAGATATTGTGGTTAATGATTTGGGTTTCCGTCGTGTAGCAGCAAAGTTGGTGCCAAAATACCTCAATTTCATGCAAAAAAGAGACCGTGTTGACGTCGCAAAAGACATGATTTGCGAGGCTGAATCCGATCCGACATTCATCAAAAGGATCATTACTGGAGACAAGACGTGGGTTTATGAGTACGACACGCAATCCAGACATCAGGCAAGTGAATGGCGTTCACCAAATGAGCCGAGACCAAAAAACCACGTCGTTTTCAGTCAAAAAAGAAGGCAATGCTGACGGTTTTCATGGATTACAACGGTGTAGTGCATCATGAATTTTTGCCAGAAGGCCAGACAGTAAACAAAGAGTATTATTTGGGCGTTATGAGACGTTTGCGTGAAGCAATTCGCCGAAAGAGACCAGAAATCGTCGCACAGTGCGTCGAGACCGTCGCACAGTGCTATCATTATTCGTAATTTTTTGACGAAAAATGCAACAAATACCATCCAACAGCCACCGAATTCACCTGAGTTGGCTCCCTGTGACTTCTTTCTGTTCAATCGAGTTAAAAAACCATTACGGGGAACGCGTTTTAGCAGCCGAGAGGAAGTAATGGAAAAATCGCAGGAAGCACTGATGGACATACCGAAAACCGAATATAAAAAATGTTTCGAGGATTGGATCAAGCGCTGGCATAAGTGTGTTGCGGTCGATGGGGATTACTTTGAAGGGGACAATATAGATTTAGATGAATAAACTTGTATTTTTAATTTTCTGAATAAATTCCGGGAACTTTTTGATCAAGGTAGTATAGTGTAAAACCTAGACTATGGGAACGCACTAGAAAACAAACTTATTGGAAGAATTTAATGAAATCATTTTAATGTGAAAATTCGATAAAAATACCTTCAGGTTACGTGTATTAAGCAGTCAAGTAGGGGTAAAAAGATAGCAAAAAATGGAAGGCACCAATAATTTTAAGCTTCTTAGGTGATTTTAAGGAAATAGGGAAGCAAAGTCAATGTGATTGCACGATTGAAAACATTATTAAAACCGTATCGGACACATCATTTTTAAATGATAGCAACATTTATTTTAGGTTAAAACATTCTAGGAGTTAGTGTTGAGAAAATTGAAAAGATCATGACTAAATATTTATAGAGTGACCCTAATGTTAAATGCACAAGATGATGGGGAGTAATTAAGGTCAATTTTGGTGAAAATACACCAGAATATTTTGCAATTGGAGAGAGTGATCCTTCAACAGGAGTTGTTCTCCAATCACTTAGTAGCCGGCTTTTCTTTTCTGTGACAATTGTCATAATTTTCCACCTCCTAAGGGGAAATTTCAATCTATCAATCACATCCTTATGTACCATTGAGAGTGAATATATGTCGGTGAAGAGAGACCTCCAGGCCACATTTCAATTCTCCATTCCCTCTTCCAAATATTCACTAAAGTTCTTCCGTCTCCACATACGAAAGAGAAAAACGACATCTCTCTCGTATATTAAAGAACAGGAAAACGATCCCGCATCTTCAAAGAGATCAAGTTCTTCTTGTCGGTTCAACTTTTCTCGACAGACGTGCTCAATGAGTTGTGTGGAACCGGATGTTCGCTTCGTGCGCAATCACGAGTCGTCTTTTATTTTTTCGACCGAAAGAAAATTCCTATTCGAATTTTTTTCCCTCCTTCCTTCTCTTTCCGGAGCACGACCCTCTTCCGATTTAAGAGTTTCCACTCTTGCAATCACCGCCATCGCCGCCGGAGGAAAACGTCCTATTTTTAATGAGAAAAAATATTTTCCACCTCACTTTTCCCCCACTCACTTGAGTCAGCGTATTGGATTACGAGAGCGGAAGAGTATGCAAGGAAGATAAGGCTGGTTTTTTTAGGAGGTTGGATAGAAATAGACATGTTAATGTCATTTTGATAAAAGTTTAATTATTTATAGTCTTACGTTCACTACATCAAAATGGCGATGAAACAACAGTGTCTAACTGTAACATTTTTCCTAGAACTTGAGACCGAAAATCATAAACTTCATGCGTGTTCTTATGGCAGTAAGGAAGGAACTAGCACCAGAAGAATTCTGTTTTAATTTTGCAGAAATGTATACCGTTCTCACGAAATATTCAGATAATGTTTATAAATTATATAAGAGATTTGGTGAATTGTATAAGAGAATGGTTTATATAAGAGTTAATGGGTTAATTATATATGAGATTTAATATTTATAGGCATATCATGATCACATACCCACCTTTGTCAGAGTGATATATATTAATTTGCGACAAAAATATACAAAAACGCGTGTTGTAAAAAATTGACACCTCATAACTGTTCCAAATTAAGTTTCAGGAAAATTTTCAAAAATTAATAAGAAATTCTTAGTGATGTAAAAACTGTATGTTGACATCATATCTGGTTACAAATTACTCATAAATGGGTGTCATATTTCTATTAAATATTCGTAATAAATGGATGAATTAAGATACAACCGCTTGGCGGCCGAAGTTAGGAATTCTATTGCGGCTTTTTCATCGCAGGAATGGATACGCCAAGTTACTTCCATGTCATTCAAGGATAACTTTCTCTGGCGTACTTCAAAATCCTTTTGTCTCTTTCCAAAGCGTACCAAACCCTCTCTCCAATTTAATAATGTATTAATTTTCAATCCCAGCCGCAAAGTTGCGATTCAAGCGGCTCACCTGTAGTCAACCATGGCTGCTGATCCCGCTCCCTCTCCTGCTGACCATAAAATTCGTAAATTTCCTGCCAACATTCTCTCGAATCCTCCTTCCCTTCTCTCGATTATTTCTGCGATCGAAATCAAGGCTATCCTTGCCTCGCTCCCAAACCAAAAGGCACCAGGATAGTGTTTCAAATCGCGAGTTCAAGCTCGCCTCCTCTGTCCACACTTTTCCTCTCATCCTTTAAGATTTAAGAAACCATTGCTACCTCTACTCCCATTTCCCTTCCCCTTGGAAGTCAGGGTCCTTCTGACCTTCGAGTGGGTCCTTCTGACCCTCCTTGAAAATCACGTCCGCGACCGCGATATTCTCCGTCCCGAACAGCTTGGCTTTCATTCGCGCGTGTCACCAGGTCCTTCGCCTCAACAAACGTATTTCGCACGGCTTCAATCTTCGCCAAACGTCGACGCCGTCTTCCTCGACGTCGCCCGTGCTTTCGACCGCTTGTGGCACAAGGGCCTCATTTACAAAATGCATATCCTCAACCATCCCCCTCCCCTTCTCGTCTGAAACTACCTCTCCGATCGTACGTTCCGCGAGTCGCTGGGCGATTCCCTCTCCTCTGTAAAGAGAGCCGAGGCGGGCGTGCCGCAAGGTTCTCTTATCACTCCTCTGTAATTCAATTTGTGCGTTAACGATCTGCCATTTACATCTCACACTTCTCTTTACATATACGCCAATGGCCCTGCCATCGCCGTCGGGCAGTCAATGAATATTTCGGGTTTCACTTCGACTAGTGAAGTCACGGTCCTATAGTGTCCATAAGTCGGAAAAGTATAGGAGAAGGGATTATTAAAAAAATGGTGGAATTCCCTCACACCGCTGACCCGAAACTTTTGACTACTTGCCTACATTTTCATTCCTTCCTATTGTACAGATCTCATCGGGAGATGGATTTTTCTTCGAGAGATAGCTTTTGTTTCTGGAGTATTTGTTTCTTTTTGTTCCATAGTGGACGCGACTTCTTTTTTTGGTCACACGTTATACGAGTGACTGATAGAACCCGTAATAGGTTTTGTGATTGTGAACCCTAGAATGGACACCGGCAACTTCCCATCCTACCTAGAGTGATTGTATGAATGTGTCTCGGAAATTGTCATAAACAATATTTATTGTACAAACACACAATGTTATTCCGGAGTTCACCGTTTAAGGTAACTTTTGTATAGGGAAATACTGTACAACCCAACATTTATGAGCTACGCCCAAAAAGACGAGACCTGACACCCCACACCACTATGAAATATTCTACAGTTCCGCATAAATGCTCCCCCCTCTAATACAGTCAACATCTCTATCCCAACCCTATCCCTTTCTCCTTACCCAAAGTTATCCTCACTGTCACAGTCTTTAATATCCCAATTCCAATCAAAACCCTCTGAATCCACCTTTGCTACCCCTCTTTGTTTTCCTCCAACAATCCCCTCTCCTCCCCATCGTATCCACTTCCTCGTTTGTTTTCTTTTCCATTTCACCTTCTCGATCCTTCTCCTAAATCACATCTCAAATGCCTCCAATCAACGCACCACATTTTTCTTTTTTTCATCTTTTTACTTATCTACTCAACATCAACCGTTGAGTAAAGTCGAGTTCTTAAATATCTTTCTTCTTACGAAAGGTTCTTTTCCTAACACAGCTCATATTCTTGCGCACTTTCTCCTGTTCCCAGCTCTCTCCAAAACACTTCGAAGTAAGGTAAACTATTCGACCAAGTCAAGCTCATTCCCTCTATTTATTAAGTTTAACTTAGCCTTTCTCTTTCTCGAAATCCGCATAACATTTATATTGATTAAGTTTACTCTCATTCCAAAATTTTCATTGCACTCAACAGATTTTGGAAGTCCTTCACTGATAGACAAAATTTGATCAACCGCATTCCTAACTGATTTTACGAATTCCCCGCCAAGTTTCATTCCTATCTCCAGTTCTTCTCATGCCTCTTTTACCATTTTCATCGCATATACACCAGAGATGATAATTGATTATAAAAAAAATAAATACAGTAATCAACCCGAAGGTCGGTTTGGTAGGTGATGGTAGACTTCACCCAGTACTAAGCCCGAGAGCGTGTGAAATTCACATATCAGGGTAGGGGGGCTAGTTCCTTTCCCTGTGCCGGTTATGGTCTCCTTGTAAGATTTGGTACCCGAAAAATCACATAGCTTGTGTGGAGCTGAAGCTCTCAGAGAGGCTTGCCCGGGAATCTAACCTGGGCCCTCCGGCCGGTAGTCCAACGCACTCATCAACCCAGATAATGGACATCCCTGTCTCATTCCTCTTCCTAACACTGCCCATCCGGACTCTCCGTCCCTCACTCGCACTGTCTGAGACATGTACAAGTAGTGCGTAAGTCTCATATCCCTCCAATCAACTCCTATTTCCTGGAATACGTTCATTAGTTTGTCCCAATTAACTCTATCAAACAAATTCTCGAAACCTACGAAACAGACAAATATATCCTAATTTTAGTCTATTTTAGTGATCCCATTACTACATCGGCATCACGTTTGTCTCTCCCTTTCTTGAATCCAAATGATCATCCACTAATTAATAAATTGCTCTGCTCTCCTTGCTCTTGTCTATGATTCTGAGAGCTACTTTAACTGCGCGCGAAATGTAACTTATTGTTCTTCCTATCTTTCGGTGGACTTCATAAATGATATTAATATCGTCTTACGTCATAATCCATATTCTATCAGAGCCTATCTCATGATCGAGTTCCCAACCCGAATCTTCAACCGAAAAATTCAAATTTATGGAAAAAAAAGAACTTTTCAATTATGTTACCTTTTCTAGACTTTGATTGAAATCGAACATAAAGGATTTTGATTTATTCAAAAAGTAATCTGATATTTCGTGTGTTGAGTTCTTCAAATTGTGGATCTATTAATTACTTTTATTTTATTGATATTGAAAACTAGGGAAAATCGGTCTCCTCTCCCCCCCCCCTAGAAATAAGGAATCAGTAGCAAATATCAATTCTTCCAACTTGGGAAGTTACCTTTTTAGTAATGCTTTTGTGTTACCCCTTCAGTAATCTTGAACTGAAGAGTAATGGTACGTTTATATGCCGCTGGCGACATCATGACTTCATCCTAGCACGTCTTTCTATGATTAATCCACTCGTCAGGGTACTTAAGTGGTCGTCTAGTCAGTCTGACATCCACGTGAAGCAATTAAAATGATAACAGTGTCACGTTTTCGTTCACAAAAAAAGATATTCAGGAGCATAGACCTTGAAATACCAAAGTGATGAATAATTAAACGGGGGCAGGAACTTTAAGTATTGATCCTAAACGTGTTTTGCGTGTCGGATAGAAAATATCGCTGACTCGGATAAAATCCGATCGGAAGGAGGATTATGGTTTCAGAATAACTTTTGTGGAAGCATTCTCTCCCACTCTGACTTTTCCTGCCTCTCGGAGACAATGAAAAATAATAGAAAACGCGAATTTAAAAAAAATGTTCCCTTGACCTAAGTAAGCAGATGTTTGCTAATATTTTACTCCCAAGGATTTACATTAATAATATGGGTAAATATATTATTTTTTTTGATAAGCTCAGTCAATTTCTCCGAACAAATTACGTTAAACTAATTCCAATTTTAGCGTCTTTCGACGGTTGGATGAATATTTTTTATGTCAACCTATTTTACATTGCAAACCTGAGATTTAAAATATACTTTCCCCTTAGATGCACATTAAATACCGAAATCATAAAACATATATTCATTAATTTAATAGCAATGGGATTAAGCGATCGTTGTTCTACGTATCATCTCAACTATTTTATAACTGTATTTCAGCTGATTTTTTCCAGTTTAAAAAACCGAAGTTTTTTGAATGGAAATTCGTATAGATATGCGTGAAATCTATTCTTATAGAATTGAACTTTTATGCGTAATTACTGGTTTTACATGGCCTGTGTGGAAAATATTTTTCCAGTTAAAATATTTTTGGCTGTTTCATTGTAATGTTTCATAACATTAATTCGTTTATCAATTTCGGCTTATACAAATGAAGAATAAGGCATTTTAAATTATCATGCCCACTGTTTATCAAGTGATACGCTAAATGTTTGGAGATATTTGATATTAAAAATTTCACAAGGGTGAGAACATTTTGCGAAAAAGCAATGATTATTAATTTTCTTCGTATTTACGATAGATTTCATTAATCATCTCAGAAAATTATGAAGTGTTTTTTTGCGAAACAACTCAAGAAGCTTAAAACTTGATTCATTTTTTCGCAGAAGGTAAGCACAACAATTGAAATGTCTTCATTTTACTCCACGAGAAGTCTTACTTTGCCTAATTTGAATCCTTCGCCAAATAATGCCATTCGTTTTCTTGTTGCAGTTTTCAACAGTGATGCTCAGTAGCTCCATCAGTCGTAAATGTGATGTATCAAAACTTTAATCAGTTGGCAATCGCCATAATTTAGACATTCTGATGATATAGAGATGGTCCCATACCTCTTTTTTCTGAAAATGGTTTGTATTTAACAGAGAAAAAATGGGTAGATAATTAAGAAAATAACACACATACGTTTGGATTATGACGAAGCCTGTTTAATTTTAAAAAATCCTTATTCCATTCTCATCGATTACGACCTTGACGTGGTTGAAGAGTTTATACATTCTAATGATCCCTTGTACTGTGCTATTGGTATCGATGATACTTGCTCCCGGTATGGGCATCCAGATAGGTCGAAGCTTAGGAGTAAGACGAAATTTAGTCCGCGCGGCGTCTTTTCCTGTTATCAACTTCATCCGTGTAATATCTTTTCTTTAACTCTATTGCCCAAAAAAATGGAGTTCCTATGCTATAATTTTCTAACGACGGTTATAGTGTCGCGTCTCGTCAATTCTCCTTTTGGCTTGGATTGAAATCGAAAGTCCTTGGGTACGCAAAAAGAGTTCCTTCCCTTTCCTGAGGCATCGCGACACTTTCTTGATTACCTTGAAGCGTGAAATTGAAGTAGAACACGCCTGCCGTAGGATGGGGAGTTATATTGGGCTTAAGGAATGGCATTGGCGCCATTCGTAATTATATCAGATTGATATCGCAGACGGATTTCTCTTCAATCTTCCCTCTCGCATTCTCTCATAATCCTACTCCTATCAATTTCCCCGCATATCGCCAATGACGCAGTTGACTTCAACTGTCTATAGCCTCCCTCCCTCATAACTGTTGTCAATGCTACTAGTACGCCCTTAGGCTCTCTAAGAACCTTGTTTCGGCTTGATTTATTCGTCATAAGTCACCCTTTGGCCTGTTCCCAAATGTATTTTGCATCAAAATCATGGATTTCGGAAAAGAAAGTCCTGGAGGAGAATGGTTTTTCTCTTGAACATGCCATTTCGTTCTGATCAAAATCCTTTCAGGGAAATAGCCCTGGTGCTACTCACCTCTCTCTCTCTCTTCCCCCACCCCCGTTTCTGGCGTGGCGGGCGACTCCTGCAACGCACTCGAGTATTTTTTTTCCTGAGGTTAAATTTCGATGAAGCGAGGGATATGGCTGAAGAGACTCTGGCAAAGGGAGAGAGTGAAAAGGCGGGAGAGGAGAACGGGAATGATAGGGGTCGCGAGCGGTGAGGTGTTTTTAGGGCTTTATGCACTCCTCGTGGACCTTGAGGTGAAAAGAATAAAAATATAGAGAAAGGAGGAAATTTTGAAAACAGCGAAGGAAAGGAACCAAGACATAAAACACTGAGGGATGGAGGAAAATATTTAGAGATTTGAAGCAAGGGAGCGAAATGAGTGAGGGGTGCGTTTATAATATTTATCTACATGGAAATAGATATAAGGAAAAGGGATAGGAACACACACAAAAGGCGAACACTGGAGAGGTGGGGAAGGCGGAATCAAGCAGATCACAAGCGCAAAAACATTTTCTTAACCGGGAATTAAACCACGGATCTTTCAACTTGCCGTTGAGATGCTCTAAACACTTGAGCTGTCGAAGAAACGTAAATTACACTGAAATATGTTGGCGGTATATGCAACTAAGTTCGTAGATTCTTATACATATATATATATATATATATATATATATATATATATATATATATATATACATACAGTGGGTCGCAGTGGTCTAGTGGGTAGAGCGTTGGACTACTGACCGGAGGGTCCCGGGTTCGATTCCCGGGCAAGGCACTTTGGGCACCTGCAGCTCCACCCAAGCTGGTTGATTTTTCGGGTACCAGATCTTCCTGGGAAACCATAACCGGCACAGGGAAAGGAACTGGCCCCCCTACCCTGATGTGTGAATATTCACACGCCGTTGGGCTTGGTGCATGGGTGAGCTCTACCATCACCTACTAAACCGACCTTCGGGTTGATTACTGTTTTTGGTTTTTTTATATACATACATTCAAACACGAAATACCGCCATACGGCGAATAAATATTCATTCACATTGAAATAGAGATAAGGAAAATGGTAAAGGAACACACATAAAGGACGAACACAAGAGAGGTGGGGATGGCGGATGTGAGCAGATCACAAATGTAAAAATAATTTCCTCCACCGGGACTTGAACACAGGATCTCTCCACTTGCCGAGCGGATGCTCTAACCTCCTGAGCTATCGAGAAAAGTTACTTTTACACTGAAAACTGCGATCTTATAAAGTGCTCCGAATCATTACCCAGAAAATGGCGTTAGGGAGCTGTTACACCCACCAAAGGAGAAATTGACAAACACAAGAGGAGAATGGACAGTAAAGACATCAAGCATACAACATCATAAAGGATAGGAACGGTGCGTTTCATGGCACGCATAGCCAGAAGATATATATATATATATATATATATATATATATATATATATATATATATATATATATATATATATATATTGATTGATATTATATATTGATTCTGATGACGACGGCCGTGCCGTCGAAACGTAAATATCCAATGTAAGTGTCCTTCTTTTATGTTTCTATGTGTGTGGTGTTTTTTGTGTTAGTGTTTGTGGGTTTATATATATATATATATATATATAGCTAGTTGATTTTTCGGGTACCAGATCTTTCTGGGAAACCATAACCGGCACAGGGAAAGGAACTGGCCCCCCTACCCTGATGTGTGAATATTCACACGCCGTCGGGCTTGGTACATGGGTGAGCTCTACCATCACCTACTAAACCGACCTTCGGGTTGATTACTGTGTTTATGGTTTTATATATATATATGTATATATATATATGTATGTATATATATATATATATATATATATATATATATATATATAGGGAAAGGATCTGGTCCCCCTACCCTGAAGTGTGAATTTAACACGCCGTCGGCCTTAGTACAGGGTGGACTCTACCATCACCTACTAAACCAAACTTCGGGTTGATTACTGTGTTTATGGTTATATATATGCACACACACACATACATACATGAAATCCAGAAAAGGTGGAGTGAAAAAATGATCCCTCTAAGTAGGTAAATCAGCCATGTTGGAAAATGTGCTCAAGAGAGGGTGAAGATAAAAAAAATGTCGGAACAAGCAAAGTGGAAGAGATGGATGAGGAAACGGAGAAGTTCCGCGATAATAAGAGTAAATGGAGGGAAATGGCAGAACGAAGCGGAAATTCATGATAGGGTACCTCCAAGGTGATTTGTGACAGGTCAGGTAAGGCACCTTGCCATCCGGAAAAATTTACATCCCCAGGAACAGTCCTAAAACGTTTAATCCCTAATAAATATTTTTACTTTCAAAATGTGAAAAATTATAAAAATTATCTGAGAGAAAAATTTCATGTATGGGCCAGTATGTTGCTACAACATTCCGTTTTTGTAATTGTGGTTGGAAAAATCCCTAGGGCCAATTTATCCGCGTAGAAAAGGCGTCGTTGGAAACTATCAATGGGTTCACTAGTATAGATGAATTTAACGGGAAAGTTGTATTCATTACTTGAAAGGTGTAACTGGAGCTAAAAAAATAAAAGTTAATGGACATATAGCCGTGTTTTTCATGGCATAAGTGAGACTGCTTTGAAACTTAAATGAATGGGCTAAGGTTATGGAAAATAGATTAGGGAGTGTTGGAAAATAAGAGGAGTTTTCATTTCCGTGCTCGCCATTAATGAAGTCTGATACTAATTACTCCCTTTAAGCGTGCAAGCCGTTGTTAAAACATATTTCTGATCTAACGTGTACGGAAAAGAAATGGATAACTACTCAAGGCTTGTTTTCTCTCACCAAAATATTTGGGTGAGAATGAAATGTTGAAGAATGCCTAGCAAAGGAGGAAGTGTTTGGGCGTATTGGACGGAGTGAAGATAGGAAGGAAGGATGTGGAATCGAAGGGGACTTACTATAGTATCGGATGTCAGGTTGTGTGTTTCTGTTAAGTGGAGAAAGTAAATGTATAGTTGCCCAATTGTATATAGTAGTCTGTGGCCATCCAAAACCTAGCTTTAACGTTAGTATACCCATTGTAATAATAGTGTCACGACTTTTCCGATTTTGGAATGCTAACAATTAATATGGGAAATACCACCGAAATGGCATAACTTCATAAATTGAACCCTTAAAACCAGTTTTAAATAACGTTTGAAAAATTCACGAGGTTCAGATTTGTAATAATTGTACATCAAGTTCATATTTGTTAACGAACAAGGCACGAGCGTTTGCTGCATTTATCTTTATTCATTTGTTATTAAGGCATGAACTTAAGGGCAATATTGAGCCCTGTAATCGCAATATAATCTCATTAAAACTAATGCCAAGCAAACCAGCTTCTTTGCGACAATTTTGACCAAAGAATCAAGAGATACCCTATAGAAATACGACTCTCCTAAGATTTCCAAATCGAGGACAATTTTTATGCATTACGAAAGAACCAAGAAACGTAAAAAAATAATTGGATGCTGAGAATATCGTGTAGCATAGTTCTGCAATGACAAGAGGTTGAACTTCAGAACACCGCAGGGGAAAGAAGTTAACTGTTCAGACGCATAATCGTTCGATAAAACCATCAAGACTGGATGAATGATCTTGTTTACAGCGATTCGGGCGCTAACAGGAAATTCATACTTCCGCGCGACTACAAAAGCCCATAGTTAACTTTGGAGTGAGCGCGTACCATTCTCGAGAGGGGAAATTAATAACACGGTCATTGTGTTTCTCCAGCGCGTCCCAGTTCTTTCCGTTTCTCTAGGATAATTTCCGTTTCCTATTCACAAGCCTCCCTTGGAGTTAGAAAAAATACTTGGGTCCCATTCCACTCACCCTGTCTTCAATTCCTCTTCCACCATGAGTCTTTCCTTTTAACTTCGCAAAGAATATTTTAACTTTCTCCTACCCCCACCCTCTCTTCGAATTTTACTGCTGCATCGTCCCTCATATATCACTAGCTCTCTCTCTCTCTCAGCAATGAAAATTTCGAAAAAAAATCTGAAAACGCAAATACACACACAAGCAAAAGGAGTGCGACGTACGGTCAAATTTAATAAATGGGTTACAATTTAACAACTTGAGAACGACGGTGTGGAACAATTCTCACTAATCTTCCCGCGTTTTATCAAATTCGTTGAAGTGTATGATGTTGACGACGCAGATTTTTCCTCGACAAGTAAGTGGAGTCGAGAGGGTTGAATTGGAGACTTTTTTGTCCCAAAAATAACTGTGAAATCAACAAAAAAACGTTGATATGTGAATGTGATTAACATTTCAAAGGAGAGAACTTTGTAAATAACTTGTTGTTGCTGTGATGAAAATGTATAGTTAGAACTTATGTTACGCATTGAGTAGTTGTCGAGATGAATCATACCTATTTCTTTATCAGAGGCTTGGTGGAGATAAGATTTTCAGAAAATAAAGCGTGTGGGAAGTGAGACCGTGGTGTCGGTATTAGATTGCTATAAATAAAGGTTTTAATACGAGGGTTGCTATTTATATTTTGAGCCCTGACAACGTTGCTTTGGGCGCCATATGACGTTAACACATGAAAGTTTGACCCTTTTAACGCTAACTTTCCTATAGAAAATTTTGTCTCAGCGAAAAAATGGAGTTCACTCTTGAACACTTTTGTGCGATGATTTTTTACGATTTTCGACGTGGATTATCAAGATAGGAGTGCATCGACCAACTTAATTCCACTTTTGGCGATTAATCCCCATCCTTTAACACTATGAAACGCTGGTATAACTAATTCCATTATTATTTTTATTAGCTCAGCGACAAAAGTCGTGAATGTTGTCCAAAATCAGTTTTGCCAGAAAACATTGACGATGTGCAAGAACTAGTAAAGTAAGATCGTTATATGACTTATCATGAGATTGAGGCATCCTTGGATGAAGCGCTTAGTGAAATTCGGAAAAAGAAGCGGTAACGATGGATCAATCTTCATCATGACAATGCAAGCTCTCACAGATTGG
Organism: Hetaerina titia; assembly: GCA_037158775.1. Lineage (NCBI taxonomy): Eukaryota > Metazoa > Arthropoda > Insecta > Odonata > Calopterygidae > Hetaerina > Hetaerina titia. The sequence goes on along the minus strand of CM073774.1, from coordinate 84,741,860 downwards.
ATGAAATAACTACCTATTTGACTGACCGAAACGTCGAATTGATGGGTCATCCTCCGTAAAACTCTGTTTTAGCACCAAATGGCTTCTTTTTATCCCCGTTTATCGAGAAAACATTGTTTGACCAACGTTTTTTGGCGCATAAGGAAGCCATTGATGAATTCAAAAACCATGTTTTGGAGGTACCTCAATCGGAGTGGACAAATTGTTATGAAAAGAGAATAGATGGAGAACAAAAAAAGCCATTTTTAACAATAAATTACTATAAAAATTTTGTTTTTGATAAAGAATGTGTGTGTACTATATGCACAATGAACGTAGCTACGGTCGTGAATCAATGTAAACAAAAAAAGACCGAGACCCTAAGGAGGAATCCTGGTAAACCCTGAACGTGTGAGTACTTGTGCGTCGCAAAGGTCCTTGTTTTCGAATACACCTGAGTGATTGAAGTGATTGAGTGAATGAGCGAGAGCGTGCGTACCTCCGTGTTATAATTTTATATTCATCTGTGTGATTGACGGGTCAATGGCATAGGAGGGATCCTTGTAAACCCTGACTGAGTGAGTGTGTGAGATTCACAAAGGTCTAACACACCCGAGTGATTGAGTGACTGTGCATTTACGTAAGTCGTTTCTGTTTCACTACATCCGTGTATAATTTTTCATTTATTTGTATAATTGACGGGCCAATGACATAGGAGGGATCCTTGTAAACCCTGAGTGTGTGTGTGAATGTGACTTACGAGAGTGACTGTTAATTCTTAACACACCTTAGTGATCGAGTGGTTGTAAGTTTGTTTTATTATATATTATTTTCAATATTTATTTTGCCTTTTGTGCGTGTGTGGTATATGTGGGTCATTGTTTCTCAAACACACCCAAGGGACCTAGTGTGTGTTCCCTATTTTTCCCCTTGTAATTTTTTTACCTTGTTCTTTTTTTATCTTCTCCTTTTTCCTTTTTCTTATCACTTAGTGCCAATCAAGTTTACAGTCTCGGTGCGTCTCTCAACAGCTGCGAAAGCCTACGATCTACGTTTACAGTCTCGGTATTTTTCTGTTTACAATGTTTGTGTATGAATGCGAGCGACATCTGGGGAAAGTTTGGTAAAACTTCTTAAAGAATTAACTGTTAATTCATGTATATTCAATAAACTTACATAAACTTCAATCCCTTCTGGATAGAGTTTCGTGTTTATATATTACCCTTAAATTTAATTATCATTATTATTGTAAAAATGCCGTTAAATTTAGGTTTTAGATGGAGACAGACTGAACTTCACCACATTTGACACTCAACTTCGTTAAAGCTACGTTGAATTGTTCTTCAGTTCCACAAATATTCCTAACCCCCCTAATTCCGTCTATTACGTCTGTCCTAGTCCTGTTCCTTACTCAACTGCCTATAGTCCTCCCCGTTAACAAATTCTTCAAATATTTCATCGCCATACAAAATTCTTTGCATACACCTAATGGTCATTTAATTCTCTTGGGCCTTATGGGTTACCTTTTAGTGATGGAGATGTGATAATAATGAACCAATTACCCCAGATAAATCTTTAGGATTTAAAATTTCCACGTGAGTTTAAACGTCTTACGTATATTATTTTCAGCAAAAAGTCGGTTACCGATCATGGCATAATCTTTTGAGTTAAAAAATAATAAGGGCCATTGATCAAATTTAGATCCTGGATCGACCGGGTTGGCTGAGATTCTTATCCTAATTAATACAAGCATTTTTTTCAACACGACATGTTATTTAAAAGCTATGCGGACATTATCCGTATTAATTATTATCCTTCCTCTAGGGAAAGAAAGGAAGGCTACGAAGGGAATATACTGGTTTTAGGAAAACATAAGGACCAGAAACTAACATTTTCTCATACGCATATGCGTGTATCTCTGGGAAATAGTAAGATTATATATTTCTTTACTACTCGAAGACCAGAAATCTACTAAGTATTACCTAAAAAATGTCAAAAATCTAGCCTTGTAACAAAACATTCTTCGTATCCTGAGTAAGGTCTTATTTTTACGGTTGAAATCGGAGAGGTAGGCCCAAAAATGAGTTCAATTCATACATAAAAACGACAAAAAACAGCAATTTTACGATTCTTAACCTCAAGGTATATTTTACCACGCAATGGTATAAATTACTTCCTGAAGAAATGCTTTGATCTAGGTTTATTTTGGCCATTAAATGAGATATCATGAAAAGTTAAAATTTACATTTATGTAGAGTTGTACGCTCGTAAATTATTGTGAAATACAGGACAAAAATATCACTTGTCCTTCCAAGTGCCATATAAAGGAAAAAGTAGTTTCATGACGCCCACTACCAGAGTGTGGTGAAATTATCATAAGGAACAGTACGAGTAAAATGAACACTTGCAGAAAACTAACAACATTAATGTATAGAAAATGTGGTGGGTCGATATTTTTTTAAAAAAAAGGACACGATATTTTTAAGTTACTACTGCGAGATAACTGAAGTTTTTGGGCGAAAGTAAAATGACAAATACTCCTCCTGAAAAAAATATTTTGAAATGGAAATATAGACGGCAAAAATGATAGAATGAGATTGGTGACCTGAAAATTGTGTTTGGCGAAGGAAGGAAAGAGTGAAATGGACAGGAAGGGAAACAAATGAGTAGTTGCCAGTCGTAGTGGAAGGGTATGTAGAGACGGTGTTATTGTGATGTAACGCGAAGGAGGTAGAAAAGATGGATGCGAAGTATTTTGATTAACAGTGACATGTTGAAGACTATACTAGAGGGGAGGATGTTCGACGAGCGAGGCTGGAATAGAAATAAGATACACGAGCTGAACGAAATGGAGGGAGGTAAAAATATTCAGAATTGAGGCTGTTTTTGTGGGGTCCCAGGTAGCTTTTTATATGAAGATAAGAAATATAGTTGATCTTTTTGGATGGAAGTTTTATCTTTATTGTAAAGTTATCCAGAAACTACTGTGTCATATACCTGAGACTACCAAACCGACAACACTGACTAGTGACAAGATAAGAATAGGCAGGAGAGGTTAAGTCTGTAGGCAAGTGGTTCAAAGCATCCAGACTGGGTATGTCAGGTACTCATAAGGAAATCCTGATTTCAAATGATGTTACTGAGAAGTAGTAGTGGTTATTATGGGTATTCCTACCGAAAGCTAAGGTTTTTTTTGCGTCATTTGGGATAACTGAGAATAATTTGGTTGGCATGGAAATTTTAAGGGATTGGAGGAAAGGTGTAATGAAACCCGACATAATGATATGCATACATTGGGAAATAACCTACTCTCTTAACGAAAGGTCCCAAGTGGTCACAATATTTAATTTCACATCCGACGGACGGCATGTTCTAATTGAAGTGACCTCTGCACGTTGCACCCTTAGTAGAAAAAATAATTAATTCCGAGAAACCTTGCCACCACGGTCGCGATTGAAACTCGTGCCCTCGGTTTTGTAGGCGTTAATCCCTCGGCAACATCCCGGTGTCATTTTGTCATTTGTTTTACCGGAATCGGTGGCATAGAGCGCAGACGAGATTGCAAAATGAAAAAAGTTCACCTGGATTATTGAGTTTTTGGTCTTAACTACGTATTTCCATATTTTGTCGTGAGTCTTCAATTTATTGTTCTACGCCATAACAGTAATTTGAGAAATGAGAACCTTTATTAATGTTGGTATTCTACCGTTCTAGGTAGATTTTGGATAGACATACAAGGTTCGTCCGGAAAATAAGTGTACTGAGCTCAGAAAAAAAAATTATTACACTTTTACATATCTTAAGCTAATTTTCCTCAAAATAGGACCCTTGTGAGTCGATACACTTGTTCCAGCGGCGTTCCCATTCCTGGAACGCTCCCGCGAAGGCATCATCGGGAACCTCTCGAAGACACGTCGTCACGGCCTCTTTGACGGCGTCCAAAGTCCCGTATCGCGTTCCTTTCAAACTCCTCTTTATCTCCGGGAACAGAAAGAAGTCCGGTGGTGCCAAGTCCGGGCTGTGGGGCGGGTGCGGCAGCGTTGCCACGCTGTGCTTGGCCAAGAAGTCCGACACGACAAGCGCGGTGTGAGACGGCGCATTGTCGTGACGCAGCCGCCAGATGTTTTTGATCGCTGGTCGGCCGCGGGCGACTCGTTTTCGAAGCCTGTCGAGCACTTGGACGTAAAATGCAGCATTTACAGTTTGTCGTTCAGGCACAAATTCGTAGTGAACGACTCCCCTTTTGTCAAAAAAGACAATGAGACAATGACACTTATTTTCCGGACGAACCCTGTACTCAATACATCGGTACAACGATGCTTTTATTTACTTACCAAAAAACACAATCTGTCAATAGATGCTATAATCATATACAGGTGATTTAATATCAAATCGAAACCCGGTCGTTCAATTGAACTTATCTAGTGGACAATTGTTACTATCCGTTATTTATTATGTTCGAATATCACCACATTACGCCTGAAACTACTCAATTTGCTATATTAGACCTTTCCTCTTTCCCGTAAACTTCTTTTCTCCTTTATTCCATTCAACATGCCTTTCCCATTCCTTTCTCTTCCTCTTTTGCCTAACATTCTCCCTTCTTTTAAAGTTCTCGAATATGGCAATTACCATCGCAATTAAAATCCCCGACGTCCATCTTTCCAGACTCTCTTTAGGAGTTTTCCCTACAATCCACTCTCCTCCCCTTTCACCATGATTAGCACTTCCTCATTTGTTTTTCCTTTTCTCTACTTCACCTTTTCCATCTTTCTCCACACACAATTTTTAAGAAAAACCCTTCAATCTACGTCCATTCTCCTACTTCAGCGACTATGCTTCCGCACTATACAAAAACCACGCTCCATATCTAAGTTTTCACGAAGCCTTTTCTTAACATCCTCACTAAACGTCTATGTCATCAAATACATTCTACTTGTGATAGCTTCTTTGCCTAATGCAATTCTTCTTCTTATATTGATTCTTCTTTGAATGATCACCCTGAATGTGTTGAAATTGTGAAAAGCAATTATAAAGTCTGTAGGAGTATTTATTCCAAACCAGTTATCGATATGATTCATCGATCGTTCTCGATATGATATCGATATGACATCTTGTTCAGTAGCTTTTGGGGAATTACAATACTATCGCATGATTCCTGCTTCTTCGAAATGTGCTTTCGATCCTCCTGTTTTTGTATAAATTTCAATTTTTTTACGAGAAGCTGACGCAATGTGATTAAGCAATTCTCCCAACGTCACTATGTTTCGGTAGTTTTCAAGTATTTCTCATTTTCTATCAATTTAATATAAGTGTGATGAGGTTCACGACGTTCTTCACGTTGCAAATGAGTAATTTGCGTTCCTGCTTTATCGTATTGCGACCTGAATCACCGAGAGTTCTCGAGTTCCAATGTCTATCTCTTCGCTGAGAACTTCATGTGGCGCGGATCTTTTTTCCTTTTAATCCCTCCATCGCGCACAGGTGGCGCAAAGCGATCTCAATCATTCCGGTGTCCGAAAATCCAATTACATGACTGTACTTTGACCGTCACACCGTATACTTTTTGCTGCAATCGTCTTTGGGATCGTTCTATTTGTCTTTCAAGCTATCTCTTTCTTTAACCCTTCTTCTTCGCTCTTTCGCGGAGAATTTCCACTAATTTTTTTTAATGCAAGAGGGAAGCGGGAAGGTAAAGATTGGTTGAGGGTTTCGGCCCTTCGAAGGTGAAATTCTCCTGGGGGTTTGGGACGAGCAGTTTAAGGAAGGTGGCTGGTGTTGTTGGAAAGAGGCACTCTCGTGTCCGGGCGACTTGCGTGCTTCGTTTTTATTTCCTCCCCTCTTTTCCCTTCTCCGCGGGAATCGGTAAGGGTGCTAAAGAGGGTCCGCGTGGGCGTTCATGTTCCTTTTCTTTTCCCCGTCGTAAAAAGTGGGCAGCGAGCTTCCTCCTAAGAATGCGAGGACGTTGTGTGACGAGCGGAACTAATGACCGACGCGAAAGGTCAGGAATAAAAAAAGAGAAAATATTTACGTCGGCCGAGAATTTTTTCCTTTTTTTTTCCCAAAAAAGTGACCGTAAAGTTAAAATTGGAGAGTTTTGTCCCGACATTTTTATTTTCTTATTAAAACAGTTTATGGTCCATGAAACCATGATTTCAGCCATCCAGCTATCATATTGCCCCAAGTGTATCTATACATACTTTTTTTGAACTTCCCTGGACATTTTGGGTTGATTTGTGAACTATTTTCGCCAAATTTACGAAGCGATGAACCTTTTCAATATATAGATATCAAAAATCTCCCTGTGAAACGTTGCTAATTTTGAGGTGACAGTTTTTGTAATCCATATGTTTGCTAAGATCTCGGACGGTGTATTTAAAATAAGAACAAGAGGAACAAGATGTTATGACGAAATACCGTACATACAATGTCACAGGCATTCGTAGTCGTGCGCGACGCGCCAGAGTCCACGATGTTAATAAAGCCAATTTCAAACACTTAGGCTGTTCATACCTTAGACAAATTTCAAGAAACTGTAACAGTAACTTTAACGGAGTCACCCGCTATGTGTGCACACATATCGGGTGACTCCGTTAATGTTACTGTTACAGTTTCTTGAAATTTAAAATATTACTTGGATGGACCCAAACTGAACACCGATGCATTTATGTGCGCCTTCGAGCGTAGCATAACCTGCATTCGGCACTAAAATTAACTCCTCTTTATCTCCGTATGCTTCCTGCCTTCCTTCATTCCGTCCAAACATCCCTATCCTATTCCTGCCCTTCCTTGCTTACCCAACGTTCTCCCCTATCTAACAGTCTTCAACATCCCTTGCCAGTCAAAATGCTCTGAATATATCTTTCTTGCCTCCTTTTGCTATCTCTCGACAATCTTCTCTCCTCCTTCACGATGTCTGGCGCTTCCTCGTATGTTTTCCTTCATATCAATTTCATCTCTTCCCTTCCTCTTCACACCCAAATCTCAATAGCCTTCAATCTACGTCTCTTTAATCTTGCTTCGACGACCAGGTTTCTAGGTTTTGACAAGCCTTTTTATTGATATCCTTGCTTAAAGTCCCTGTCAGCGATTCTCTCCTTGCGAAAGCTTCTTTGTCCAGTGTAATTCTTCGTCTTCTGTTCCTACTTCATCAAGCATTTTGGTCCAAAATACTCGCGTGATAAGTAAAATGTTCCATCTGCCCTAGTTTTTGAACCCATGTTTCAATATTTAACTTACCCTTTTATGAATTCCGCATAACCTTTTGTTTGGTTTACATCTATTGTCATCTCTGTTCCATATCTTTCATGCTGATTTCTATTTTACTCAGAATCCTGAATATAACTGGTAAATAGAATGTCGTCTACATTACCTTTTTTAATTCATTACAATTCAAACGTTTTGTGCAATGGAAGGTCACAATTCCTCCAAAAATGAAATCATAGCTGAAAGATATATTGTTTACATGTATGTGACTTTTTTATCCAATATTTTGTAATATTTATAATTATATTAGTCATTATATTGTCTGAAATTTTTCAATTTTTTATTGGCTTGTCATTACTTAATATTTATAAGAAACCATTAACCTTTTTTTTTGATAGCTTCGGCAAAAAACTCATTCAAAAGTTGACATTTTTTTTGTGATAAATGAAAAGCTTGTTTATGTTTCTGTACTTTTTACTGTTTCGAATTAATATCCATGTTAAATTTTCTTTTGACAGGTAATTGGAGTTCCTTGTGCGGCCCCCGTGCTCTTTGCAAAGCGTGCCTGTAACCCTGTTTAACGTATGTATTAACACAAACGCCTCTCCTGGAATGCCATACGAAGGCGTATTAGTTAAGGCCCTAAATTAGTAACTTTATGCTGCCCCCTTCAAATTATCTCGGTGACATTCACCGCTGAGATTAATTTGAACTAATTTTCGTTTATATAATTGAATAATTGACTGAATAATCTGTCATTTCAGAAAGAAATTTTTATCCAGATTATTTAGTTGTGGTCAAATGATTGTGAGAAAATTATTGATTGGTCGAATTATGTTTGAACCGGATATAATGCAGAATTGGAAAAGAAATTGATGATAGTCAATATGTTAACTTGCCATGCCCACAAATGGCGATAGGTTTTTGTTTGCATACCTCCAGCAACTAATATTGTATCCTGGGTCCAGCTCTAGTGGTTAATAACCTATGTCCATCAAATTAAATAAGTTTCTTCTACGCTTTTGAAATTGATATTCATGGATTTCCATGCTGTTCTCTCTTTTTTTTTAGCATCTCGATGAAATATGAGAGAGTCAAAAAACCTGATATTTTTTCACTCCGTCAATTTTCAATACGCTTGGGACACGTAATATTTTTCTGTATGATTTCCATGGCGCGTAGTACGGTGCTCTGTGAAGGCATGTTAACCTCAAGGAAAGCCATTGTTACATCATCTGGGATGAACTCCTTACCAAAATTTAATGTTCATAAATCGCCTCCGTGGTCCATCGTAGTGAAATCTGTAAAATATTTAAAAACTATAAGGTGGAATGAAAAAAAGACATCATTAGGACTTAGTAGGCATCGCAAGTGTAGAGGACTATGAGGGACCAGAGTGAATATTGAAAATAATGTTTAAACTTTAGAAAAAGCGCTCCAACTCAGATGTCATAATGTACCAAGGGATATTTCATTTTTTGATCGGTAGAATACTGGTACTCAGAAGTAATAGTGGGTAGAAATTTTTGAGGTCGGAAACTTTTCAGACCATCCTTGTACGAGGCGTGTTCATAAAGTAAGGCCCGTTTGGTCACAGCAAAAAATATACTCATATGAAACACATTTTATTGGCACTTTTAGTTAGCTACAAACCTACTTCACTTATCTACATAATCGCCGTTCACTTCTAAGCATTTTTCGATCCGCTGCACCAGCTTCTTTAACCCCTCTGCATAGAAACTCGCCGCCTGAGGGTTGTACCAATCGACAACGCCATTCTTGAGTTCCTCTTCGGTTTCGAAACGTTGTCCACCGAACCACTGCTTCAAGTGCGAGAAGAGGAAGTAGTCGCTGGGTGTAAGGTCAGGACTGTACGGTGGTTGGTTTAAGTAGTTGGTTTAAGTTGGTTTAAGTGGTTAAGTTTAAGAGTTCCCAACGACCCAAAAACTCTCGTCCACTGGACATTCTTTGCTCTTTGTGATGGTCGGTGAGCATTTTCGGTACCCATCTTGCACGCAATGTATGGTATCTGAGGTTTTCCGTAACAATATTGTAGACAGTAGTGCGTCCAAGTTGAGGAAATTGTTCAGCCAGGCCATTAATTGTCAATCGACGATCACATCGCAGTTTTTATTCCACTTGCGAAACAATTTCATCGGTCAGAATACGTGGCCTACCACTTCGCTCTTCGTCATGGACATTTGTTCGTCCATTTTTAAAATCACAGCACCATTGTCTAACCTTTCCTTCACTCATAACTGTAGGTTTATAAACTAGGCATAATTCCCGATGACTTGCAGGAGCCGACAATCCTTTTACATACAAGAATCGTATGACAGAATGCACTTCACAGCTGGCGGGATCAACGATTGTCGCGGACATTGTTGTTTGCATGCACGGACAAGCAAACAACTTCTGAAACAAAACAAATGCTGCTATAGCTTCTCAACGAATCAGTAGATGCCGTTGCAGGAGCAAAACTGTGTTCTGAAGCGCCAATATTTAATTATAAGCAAACGGTACTTACTTTAAGAATACGGCTCGTATATATGGAATCATTACCCTCGCCCCTTTCTTGGACTGTCCTTGAAATGGAGTCACCCCCTGCCATGCGTTCTACACCTATACAGCATTCGTGGTATATCACGTAACCTTGGTGTATGTCGTTAAAAGTGGTTAGGGCACAAACGATACATAGAGAAAAAATAGTTAAACATATGTTTGAGTATAAATTTGCCAGTATACGAAAACTCTTAAGCAACTACCCACATAAATTTCTATGTACCTCATGAAATAGTTAGTGTGCTTGACGTAATAATTAAATTTTATTCTTTAATTTAGTGCAATAAATTAAGAGTGTAAAAAATCATTCGCCTTAACCGGGAAGGCGAATGGTTTTTATGCTCTGAAATTGTTGCATTGAAATGCATATTAGCGGATGACTCCGTTAAAAGTTACTGTTGCGGCATCTCCCGCAGTTTCTTGAAAGTTTTCTAAAATTTAGTATATGTTGCGACTTGGGTTTCATTTTGCTACAACTGCGTATCGTGCGAGTGAAGAACAAGTACTTGCATATTTTCTCCAGTGGTGGGGTCCCTTTTATTGTTTTCTCAAAATGGTCGAATTTACCAATATAATTTGGTGGCAGGATAATTGCCTCGAGATACCCTGTGGCTTTTTGGAAGTCTTTTTCGTCTTTCCTTCTCTCTTTGTGAATGAATAGGTTCCCTACATAATTCCTTTGACATATTCGTTCCATCTTACTCTCTTCTCGAAGCATTTGTTTTTTTTTACAAATCTGGTGGATTTTATCTCAACCTTTTTCCAATTCTTTAATTTACGTTTCCTTCCAATGATTCCCAGATACTTTAAGCGTATGCCAAACATTGGTTTAACTGAAGCGTAGTAACATGTCTCTCTTAATGCAAACAAAAAATGCCGAGACTGTGAGCTTGATTGACACTAAGTAATAGGGGAAAAGAGAGAAGGTTAAAATATACAAGTAAGGGGAGAAATAGGGAATATACACTAGGTTACTTGGGTGTGTTTGAGAAACAGTGACCCACATATACCTCGATCACACACAAAAGCCAAAATAAATAATAAAAATAATAAACAATAAAAATAATAAATAATAAAAATAATAAATAATAAATAATAAAAATAATAAATAATAAAAATAATAAATAATAAATAATAAAAATAATAAATAATAAATAATAAAAATAATAAATAATAAAAATAATAAATAATAAATAATAAAAATAATATAGTTATAAAGCAAACTTACAACCACTCGATCATTAGGGTGTGTTGAGAATTAACAGCCACTCTCGTGAATCACATTCACACACACACACACACACAATCGGGTTTTACCCTTTTCCTATTCCTCCTATGTCAGTGACCCGTCAATCACACAAATAAATGAAAATTATAAAAGGTTGTAGTGAAACACGATCGAGTGGTTGTATTATTTGTTTTGGCTTTTGTGTGTGATTGAGGTATACGAGGGTCACTGTTTCTCAAACACACCCAAGTGACCTAGTGTGTATTCCCTATTTCTCCCCTTACTTGCATTTTTTAACCTTCTCTCTTTTTTCCCCTATTACTTAGTGCCAATCAAGTTCGCGGTCTCGACATTTTTTGTTTGCAGTGATTCACGACCGTAGGTACGTTCCTTGCATATTTAAAGTCTCTCTTACTTTCGCATTGCATTTTCCTACAACCCGTCCTATGAAACCTACTTTCTTTAATGCTGAACTGAATATTCTTTTCTGATTTGTACCACATTAAAAGTTTGGTGTATTACGACCTGTCCTTAGATGCTAAACTCGATCCCATTCATTATATATTTATTATTTTTATCTGTGTCGTTCATCATTTTCCCTCAAATTTTATTGCCATCATTGCCCATTATTTCCCTCAAATATACTCATTTTCTGATATTTAATTCTGACCCTCATTCCTTACATTAATCTGATATCTATTATAAATCAAACAAGGGTGGCACGCGATCTGCCGATGTCATTGTTTATCTGAGAAAATCAATGTGATCTCTGAAAATAATCTAAAAATTCGGTTAAACTTGAAGCTTTGATAATTAATGTGTAACAAGAAAAATAACGGCGGTTACAAGGTACGTATCACGTCGCTGTAGATTTCAAAATTACCGAAAGGTTCTCAGAGGAAAGAATATTTTAATATTAGATGAATTCCTCCTCCTATGTCCTTAGGAACATGACACGGGGTAGCAGCAGACTCAGGGACAAACAAAATGGGTAAATAATTGCTATCAGCAGATTCAGATAGGAGAGCAGTATTTCGAAGAAATGCGGGCATAGGGGATGGTGGTCACTGATCCGAATATATATTGAGTAGTGACGATATGTGCACTCCTTTCCTGTCAAGTTCATGTAATGGACGGTTTGTGTCCTTTCGGATGACCCCTTCGCTTGTTCAAATAGTGCAGTGGTAAGCCATTTCGAAAGTGGGAGCTCTCTTTCTCCGCCTATCCATCCCTTACCCAATACCACCCCTTTCTTTCCCACTCCCCCTCCCTACTTCCTTGTCGCAGATGCGTGGGAAGGGCTTCAGGGGAGTTTTGCAATCGTTGTTTCCTCCCATACAGCCAATATGCATCAGTCATCCCCAACCCCTCGTGTCCTTTTCCCTTAGGCGCGCGAGACGGCGTTCATGTTCGTCCTGTTGACAGTCCCAGAATTCCCGCTTCGTACGAGGGTCGTATGCCAGGGTATGCTGTGCATCTTTGTGTGTGTGAAGGGGGGGAGGAGGGAAGAGTTGGTGTGTTGATCGGAAGGGATAGGGAGGACGGCGGGGGAGGAGAGAATCAATGACCCAAGGGTGCCCAGACGACGCTTGGGTTTACACAAGGGCGTGGCGATTTGGTTCCAACCGCGCGGTGGTAATCGTTTATTCGGTTCTAATTCCCCCGATAAATTCTAAGTTTTTAGCTTAGAGCGAGTCTGCTTTCCCTTAAACTGCTTTCAAACTCTTCTTTTCAACAGAAAAAACATTAAAATCTAAAGGGATAAAAATTTTGTGTCCAACGAATATTGGTTACTTTATCATGCATGAATGATTCGATGAAAAACATCCACTTGTAGTCGAATGATTTATTTGCATGAATGAATGCCTACTTAAAAGCGTGATTGTTCGCTTAATTGAGCATATGCTGTCATGTTTCCATTATCTCACGACTTTTTAATCTTTTCCAATCATTCCAAACATTTAGATCAACCCAAGTAGTCATTTATCTTAATCCGGACTCTGCGCTATAATTTGATTTTATTAGCAAAATTAGCAGCTTAAAAACAATTGTTTACTTTTGAAACATTTTTCTACGAAGCTTATTCCTCTGTTTCGGAAATAATATCAAGGGGCAGCGCTCGGAATGAAGCAGGAAAAGGGATTCATTTTTCAAGCACTCAATGTGTCACTTTATTGGTGAATTTGTGTTGAAAATAATACAAAACAAATTAACCTCGTGGTATCATTTCATGATTCGGTTGGAAAATAACCAGTACAAATATTTGGACAAATTAAAATCATGAATGTTAAATAAGTATGTTCAAAAAATGTGAAACAGGGAAATTCATTTCGAATAAGTATGTGATATTACGTAGTAGTTGGTAGATTTTAGGATAGAGAACATCCAGGAATATGTTTTAAACCACATACGTACTCATCAGTCGAATGTTCACTTGCGGGGCTTCCTTAAGTGGTTCGGTATTTTTTTAAAATTCTTTATTTTTTTGTGTCATACTCTGGACTCATGTATTTTGTAAGGTACATCTCAGGGTTGATTTTTTTATTGGAACATGGGTTAACACAATTCATGCGACTTTGGTTTCGGCCTCAGCGAAAACTTTTTTCTAACAATTGGTTTCGAGAAAATTTATTGGAAAAATTTCCTCTCACGCTCTGCTCGCACAAATGGTGTGGGTTTTCCATGAATCTTTTCCAGTTCCATATTTAACGTTTTCTCCCACTGATCCAAAATGCTTGCTGCATATTTCGAACGTAATCTAACTAAAGTGAAATAGCTTTTTAATCTGAAGTTTCCCAACACCCATGGGGGTGGACGATTACTTTTTCGCCTTAAGTTACTATCGCGGTATCTTCCTCAGTTTTTTTCAATAAAAAAATACCCTTGTGTTTTAAATTTGCTGTAACCTCGTGGACCTTGGCGCAACGAGCACGGCTACGAATACCTGTAGAATTTTACGCGTGGTATTTCGTCATACCATCTTGTTCCTTTAAAAGTGCCCAATATTTAGGAGTGTAAGAGAACGCCTTGGTAGCTTAACTAGCCAAAGCACTCGGCCGGATATTGAGGAATCCGGTTTCGAATCCCGGTCAAGACGAATAATTTTTACATCCTGATATTATTGCATAGTGAAAACACGTTTCCCTTCACTTTATCATCGTTGGATTTAGTAAAAACTTACGGGATATACATCTTATTAAACTTCTAAGAATATTGGTTGACTCAAAAGTAAGTTTTCTGATATGTGAGGTCCTGAATTATCCTTAGAATAAAGCGGCCCACCTCAGCTGGTTCATATCCGTCATCACAGATAGTCGGGGAATAGAAAATAATTTCACCATTTGTTCTTCAATTCATGTCTTCTTCATGCCGTGAAAAACTTCTTCTCTTTTTCCATACTCTTCTCCACTAGCCAAGCGTCCTTGTCTTCCTTCTTTCACGGAATTTTAGATAACGCTTTCTTATTTCTTTCCATCTACTATCACTTTTAAATCGCTTATCTTACTCTAAACCCTGCCTATTTTCATGTGGCCGTCATCACGGCATCTAATTGCTATTCTAATCTACTCTCAATATATTTCCACAAAGACAAGGTTACGAAACATTGACTGAAAACTATGACCCATATTAATCTTAACTAATCTCTTATATCACTCCTTTAACTTTGGTTTCGGTCGTCAATTCACTCGTATCTTTAGGTTTTATTTTTTTCTATCAAAAATATTTCATGTTATTTTTCCCGTTTGTTTCCAAAATAGAGCGCAGCTCTCCCCCGTTTTAATATATAATCTGATTTAATATAAAATTTTGCTTACATGAATCTTTAAAAAAAAATGTATTACTTTCGTCGACATACGTTGTATTTTTTTCCAATATTTTTCAAAGGGATTCTTATATGGTCCCCAAAATGGTTGCAATGTTTTGGCTGACTTAGTCAATGAAGCTTTATCCACCCGCAATTCTAACTTAATATACCTGTAACTCTCTTTCTACTTTAATTTTCTTCCTCCATTTCATCTTATGGCTCTCTTTATGTTTCCCTTTAGTGAACAGTCACCGGTATTAATGGAATACGCTATCCTATTCTTGTCTTAATATCACAATCTTATGCACTTTCTAATATCGTCGATTCACTCGCCTTCGATTTATGTTCAATAAAGAGTGACAATGCATTTTTATTGCAATTTATTAAATGAAACTTTAATTTTAATGTTTTTTGTGTTGCCTTAATGTGTAATAAGCTCTCATTGCGGTGAAAGTTTTACTAATTTTCCCCCAGGTTTGCGGCAGCCGTAGTAATTTGAAACATTCAGTTCGACCGCTTACTTGTGATGAGTAAAACACTAAGCAAAGTTGTATCTTCACATTGGCGAACAAGGAATGGTCAAATTGGGCTAGGTCTAGACTACCATATTCTATATAGGAACAACTGCCTTCAAATTGATATTTGCGAGTTCGTCTCGATTTCGTGGAACCCATCCGCAGTTGCGCGCACAAAGCACGTCTCATGTGAAAAATTTCAATTACCAGCATTTAAATGCCAACCAGTGAAATTTTCATCTTTAACGCTATTAGACGATCTTCTCTAAAAGTGGCTGCGGTTGTGTTAATGCTCACTGCTGTAAGAGCAGTGAAATGGGCTCAAGGATCATGTTATTTTAGGAAAATGATTGTTTTCTCTCTTGAAACATTTAGAACCGTGTTGTAGCTGTTCATAAGGGAAAAATAGACTTTCCATAAGCCTCCTGTTACATTTTATATTACTCAGATAACAATTTTTACAGGCGACATTAAAATTTCAATGTAGCCTCATAGTTTACGTCCAGCCCCGTGTGTGAACTGAAAATGTTTCAACTTGCAACGGTTGTAGATGATGCAATTCTCAAGACAAAGCAATTTGTATCCCACGTATATTAAACGAGCTTAAAACGGCAATAAAATTAAGTTTTTTTCACAAAAAATATTCGGTATGAAAAGTATGACCACTACTCATTACACCAATCTCATATATGAAGATGATTAACTCACTGTTATTGCCCACAGATTTTAGTTTTCGCATATCTGGATTTTGAATTTACTGATTTACCTTTAGGCGAATCAAAATGATTTTGTAAAAACCTGGGCGTTTTAAAAATGAAATTCTGTGGAAAATCCAAGGGCATACTTTTATCTTCTACATTTATGATGAATCTTTCTTCCAGAGAGATGGTAGATACCACATTGTATCATTTTTAGCCAAACTTATATATCATTTAGGAAGCCAAATTCTTTTATATCATGGCTGTCCAGAAAGTAACCTCCATTTTCGAGTAGTGTGAGAGTTAGTGGAGTAATTCAAATGGTCGCTGTATTGACGAACTCAGTTGGTCAGTACGCTTCAAGCTGCAGTGGTTGGAAGGTCTCGCCGCTTGTCCTTTGTTTACAATAGCAAGTCAAAATCAACAATGCATTTGAAATTCCCACCAAATCTGACGTTCGTTCAGTGATAAGGTTTTTACTTATAAAAATGTTGAAGCTGCTGCCTTTCTCCTGGAAATTTCTGCCATACAAGGATCCAATGTGATAAGTTACAGAATTGTATGTCAGGGTTGTCACTTGTTTAGAAGTGAATACAAATGCCCACGACGATGATAGAAGTGGCCGCCCGCCTGTGGTGAACAATTAAATGCGCCTGAAAATTAACGAATAGCTCGTGATTAATGGAGTTTTACGATATCTGAAATCTTTAGGGAGTTTTCCAGAGATTTATACGTATTTGTTGAGTAGAAATACGATTGAAAAGTGAGGCTACAACATGTTTTGTACTTGTCTTCAAACTTAAAGATGCCACCTGAGATCGCAGCCAATTGATGGTTGTACTTGTCTTCAAACTTAAAGATGCCACCATCAATTGGCTGCGATCTCAGGTAGCAGAATTTTATGCTGAAGGAAACTTTGAAAACTAGTGTGGAGATATGACAAATGTTTAAGTCTATTCGGAAAATATGAATAGTAGAGATAGATGGTTATGAGATGTTTATGGCATACGGAGATTACTTTCTGGGCAGTCAATCAATATCAATATAAACATACATCCTTACAAATCCCTGGAAAAGCTTAATGTTAAAAACCCGCTAACCAGTAAAATATTAAATATTTTATACATGGCGACCTAACTCAGGGTCTCCATATACTAATGAGTAGCTCAAAAGATTTAAGGCTTATCTTTTGAAGAAGCCCGTGGTGGTGTTGTGCAACTCGGGGCATGTCGCTTAGTTTCACTTGTTGCACGTCCTCCCTACAACGCACGACCGGATGCAATTCCAGTTCGCTCTGCCAGAACCGCGTTTACCACGAGTAGCCGAACGCGAACCATGCTCATCCCCTTCGCTCACTCCCGTCCGTCGCTCGCATCACGCCAGGCAAGTTTCACCGTCTCGTTATGTGACCCAATCCTCCTCGCAATGTACGCCACGCCACGTTCGACTCATGAACGTGCAAATGTCAGGGATTCGGAGACCCAAACCGCGGAGACCCAAATCCGAGGTCAAGGTCAATCCATAAGCTTACTGCCTCTCTTTGCCTCCAAATCCTCCCTCGTTCGTGTTCGGTCGTGCAGAAATATGGCATCGGCAGTTTTGAATCCGTGACATTTCGCTCTAAATCTCGAACGCCGCATCCACTTCACTGTTATTCATTTAAGGTATTCTGACTTTGGAAAGTAGGTTTATGGTGGCTCCGTAACAACTTCCATGCATGAAATATCGCTATTGGACTCAAAATGTTTTTTAACCCTAAATTATTTTCTTATCTTTTTCTTCGTACCTCATCCCTGGAATGGTGCCCAGGAGGCCTACATGTTCTCTTCCTTCCTCTTCCACGCTTACCAAACATTCTTTCTTCCCTAATGGGCTTCACAATTGCCCAATACATTTGAATATTTTCCCTACACACTTTTTCTGCGTAAAATTTTTCATATTTGCCATGTCAATTCTTCCTCTTCTCCCTCACGCCATTTAGGATTTTCTTGCTTTTCTCCCTCCGTTAACGCTTTCATTGTGAAAATGCAACTTTTGAACTCAACAATGCGTGGAACCGTAACAAAACAAAATTACTTTCGGCGGACAATCAACATTCCAAACAATTGATGGCCACGTGTATTCAATTGTTTCAGGCTCAACTTTGTGGAAGTTCATATTCATTAAATGAAAAATATGGTACAATGTGTATTTCTACTGTTCTTTATTTTCGTACAACTAGTTTCAACGATTATGCGTCATCATCGGGTACAAATTAAACAAGTTGCGGTCCATTTATATACCGTTAATGACGGAGAGGGTGGTGGGTGAGAGAGGGGGGGAAATGAGGGGAAAAATGGGGTTACGATCGGCCGCTCATCTCATCTACCCCGCTCTCACCCACCCCCCTCTCCGTCATGAATGGTGTGCAAATGTGCCGCAAATTGTTTAATTTGTACCTGATGATGACGCCTAAGCGTTGAAACTAGTCGTACGAAAATTAAGAAGAGTGGAAATATACTTTGCGTTCTTCATTTATTCAATTGATTGCCATGGTGAACGGCCAACACAACTATTTTCAACGTTTAAGGGCGTTCAGAACATACCAGGGATGGTGGTACTGCATATGATGATGATAAATGAAAAAAAGGAATAAAAAAGGGCAATTCAGTCGTGGTGAATCTTCTAAGCATCTATTCGGTAGGACGATCGTAAATGTTTTCCTAGCTTCGCTCGGATCAAACCGACAGAGAGGAGCGAGAAAGGCGGCGAATGAAGGAAGAGCTTAAACTCTTTTGAGTGGCGTTGCGAAGATTTGCGGACCCGCTACGAGTCGAATATGAGAAATACGAGATGTGTGTCGGTGGGCGTGTGATTTAAGAGTTCACATATTGGTTGGAAATAGGACGCGCCTTGCCATTGGAGGATCTCGCGCGGTGTGGGGGGGTAGGTAGGAATTTCAGGGAAGGAAACATTGGACGTTTTAAAGGGTAAGGTCACTTAACGGCAAGATATGGGCGTTGGAGAGGAGATAAGAGGCGGGAGAGATTGAGAAAGATGAAAGAAATAGGGAATGAAGAGTAAAAGAGAGAGAGAACGATATTGCCAATAAGGCGGGGATATATATATATGAAAAATTTTCCTCTCTCTCTCTTTCATCTCCTCTTATCCCTATCTATCTCTCACGAGCAGGGCATTATGTCAGCTGTGAGGAAACCCCTCCATCTATGCCGTGGTCTGAGTTCATTTTTTATGGAGGGGATTTAGGAAAGGGGTGGGTATAGGAGGGGGTTTGAGCTATGGAACGAGTTTAGAGGTTGGCGAGGCGATTTGGGAGCGGGACGATATCTGCCTATTAATCGTGTAAAGACGGAGGGGGGAAGAAATGAAAGATGGGAGATCTCGGTGCGAAAATGGATAGAGGACCTTGAAGGAGATGCTTTGAAAAGGAGGTGGTAGGTTTTTTGAAGACGATCGTTTTGGAATCGGAAACGGGAGTGGAGATATTCGCTGTAACTGTAGCCCATAATAAGTGTCCAGTAGGATGAAGTAGAGTAGAAAATTTTTTTTGTGCCGGGAATCTTTGTGATGATTTAACTATATTTGTAGAGCTGAATCCAAATATGAAATCCGTTTTTATTTAACAGCTCCACTTTTTTAGATATGGCACATCTTACGATTAGTTGTTTTAATATTTGATATATTCCGGAAAATAATTTTCAAAGTTAAATAAATCTATAAGTATACTAATTTATAACCACTCTGCGGTGTTCCTTTTATTTTCAATAAACTGTCAATAAGTTTTATGTATATTTCTATATTGTAGGCCAATGAGATAATTATTAATATAATATTCCCATATCATCATGTAGAAGATTTTTTTACGTAAGTAACAACATATCTATATCTTGAAAACTATAGCTGATAGGAAAAAACTAGTGTCATAATTGGATTCAGCACCCTAATTGTTCTTTAAATCAGCATTAAAAGCTCCGACACCAAAACCACTGTTGGCCTGTGTTATTAATATAATATTCCCATATCATCATGTAGAAGATTTTTTTACGTAAGTAACAACATATCTATATCTTGAAAACTATAGCTGATAGGAAAAAAACTAGTGTCATAATTGGATTCAGCACCCCAATTGTTCTTTAAATCAGCATTAAAAGCTCCGGCACCAAAACCACTGTTGGCCTTATTAAAGAGTGAATACTCCATTTTTTCAAATTTTTACTCTAATTTTAGGCTGAATAATAGATGGTAGCACTTTTCCACTTGATATCACGCGGAAAAGTGCTACCATCTATTATTCATTATGTTCGACTTCCACCACATCACACCTGAAGCTATTGAATTCGTTCCTAATTTTAGGAAATGAAATTTCTTCTTTCCCTGGTAAAATTTGCCCACATCTACGATATAAGGTTCAATGAAAACCTAGGCGTATGATAGTGGTTTAATCCTAACCAGGTTTTTTCATCAGGCATTCTCGACAGCGCAGAGCTCCGTTGCTCCGTTATGGAAAGGTAATTTGATGGAGGAAAGATATCATGGAAATGAAGGAAGGTTGGAGAGAAACCCGGATAAGGCATTGATCTATTGTATTGAAGAAAGAAAGATTAGATGGCCAGTCATCCAAGGGGTTACAATCGTTTCTGAGATAATTACAAAATTTCAATGCTGTTATGTATGGGATGAAAATCAATTGGAAGAAAACAAATGGAATGAGGTTTTTGAGAGGGAGGAGGGTGGGTATTACGTTGTGTATGCATGTTTGTTAGTTGTGGCGTAGTAATGTAGCGATTTTTAGTCTCTATGCACATAAATTTTAAGCTTTCTTTGACCCACAGGCCACCATTATAATAATAAACACTTATAAAGTAACCATCAACGCAGTATAGAAGAATTTTTTAATTTTTAATTATCTTCGCGGGTCGCGGTGGTATAGTGGGTAGAGCGTTGGACTACTGACCGGAGGGTCCCGGGTTCGATTCCCGGGCAATGCACTTTGGGCACCTGCAGCTCCACCCATTGGAGCCTCCTGGACTCCTGCACTCCAGCTAGTTGATTTTTCGGGTACCAGATCTTCCTGGGAAACCATAACCGGGACAGGGCCCTGATGTGTCAATATTCACACGCCGTCGGGCTTGGTACATGGGTGAGCTCTACCATCACCCAATAAACTGACCTTCGGGTTGATTACTGTGTTTATGGTTTTATAATTATCTTCGACGAAAAATATGCTTGTAATCAAAGGAATTATGTTTTTGTCAGTGATTTTAGAGTTCTTCGATCCGCACTATGCCCAAATACTTGGCTGATTTTGTCCTTCAGATGGAATCCTCAGTCTTTTCATTCAAAAGTTGTCATTGAATCGGATGCCATTCTGGATGGCTAATTTTCAAACGATCTTCGCTGGATTCAAGAGTTCGGCGATATTCGAAATTGATTGAACTTCATACGGAAAGGTCAGGTATCCTACCTGGACACCAAGTGGGGGAAATTGCTTTTTTTCGTCGACGGCAGGACTCAATCAAGTCTCTGCGCCATTAATTCATCACGCATATTTTCTCGGAATGGTAAAATTGTACGAGAGTGAGAAAAGATCCAAAAGAGATGGAATGTGAAATTCGGTTCTGTTTGAAGGCAGCATTTTCAAAGGAACCTGTTTTTCGACCTAAAAAAATTCTATTTAACTCGATAACAAGCATTAGAGTAAATCAAAATGAAAAGTGACATTTCACACTGCAGAATTGGCAATAACTTTTTCTTCTTAGGATGTAAACCGACTGAAACAACTATAATGCCGCCTAACCCTGTATATGCATCAGTAGAATTGCGTTATGGTTTGATATTTTTACATGTATATTCATTTGTTACTTATCTCAACTACTTAAAAACAACAAACAATCGAATTTTATGGCGGATGTGTAAAAAATAAATATTTTAGAAGGATATTTTAAATATTTAATTTTTATTGATTCATTAACTTCTATTCTGCCGTTCACTGTAGGTTTTAAATGGATTCAGAGTGAACACCCCTAAATTTATTAGTCTCTCCAGATAAGACGCCTCAAACCATATTAATCTGTCACTATATTTTGCAAAATTCTTTGCCCCATTCATTCCGTCCATCATTCCTTTCTCATTCCTGTTCCTTCTTCATCGCTTTTCTAACTCTCCCTTCTATATCACAGGCTTCAATATTTCATCCTCAATCAGAATGATTTGCTTCCAATTTCATGCTTCTTACTTTCAGCAATCCCCTATCCGCCCCATCATGCCTAGCACTTCCTCGTTTGTTTTCCTTTCAGTCCACTTCACCTTTTTACTCTTCTACATACTCACACTTCAGAAGCCTCCAATCTACGACGATCATCTTGCTTCAATGACAATTTTTCCCCGTCGTACAAAATCAAGCTCCATATCTAAGTTTTGACGAGTCTTTTCTTAAAATCCTTTTTCAATGTTCTTGTCATCAACCCCCTCCTTGTGACACGTCTTTGCCTTAAGCAATTCTTCTTCTTATGCCCTTAATGCTATGAAAATCCTTGCCCAAAATATCTTCCAGAAAGATACACTGTTCCAATTAGTAGTAATATTTAGGGGAGGCGACTTACAGCTAAGGTAATTTGAGATGGGCAGGAAAGGATGAAGGGTGGAGAGAAACCCCACGTCGGCATTAGCCTACTCTAAATGAAAGGCGCCAAGGGGTCCGCAGCTTAACGTCCCATCTGTCGGACGGCATACTCACACAATGTGTCCTCAACAAAGCACTTCAGGCAAGGATAGAGATGCCACTGAATAATATTCGACGCCGCCGGGATTCGAACCCAAGCTGGGTGGATGGGAAGCCGCTACAATAAACCACCGCACCATCTCGATCCCCGTTTCCAACTCCTATGTATTTAGTCATGCTGTTTTGACGTTAACATTTTTCTCGAAAAACTCACAATCCTTTTTTGTTCACATTCTCATCCCATATACTATGTTTACGTTTGAATCTACATCTACATAAATACCCTGCGAGCCATCGAAAAAGGTCTGTGGCAGGGGGTGTAGCTCCTTGAAAGGTGGAATATACCTTAACATTTATTCTGATTAATATATTGTAGTCTTAAAACTTTTAAATCTTGAATTTAGAATATGTAAAAGTGAGTGATGCGAATATGGGAGGTCCTTAGGATGAATTTTGCTCCTATTTGCCGATGAATGAATAGACTTCGTTTTTGCCTTTTTTTACTCATTCAGTAGTTGACTGTTGGAGCGAAAGTTTTCATTTTAGGTGAATGAATGGATCAGATTGATATGTCATCTAAACAATTTAAAGCTTAAAATATGTCGTTACTATGTTGAAATATTAAATCGACGTATATCGACGCTTTCCTCGCCTCACACTTTAGTAAAATACTGGAAACGTTTTTAACTATTCAGTCATTAAGGAATTTTATTACATGCTCTTTTGCTCGAAGGTGCTGTGTGTTGAAAATTACCTCCTTACAATTGTTTATTTTTTACATGTTTTAATATAATTCCTGAATATTTTTCGCCTTGAGTTAGAATAAAAATACGATGGTTACTTTTTGGGAAATACGTTCCCAATATGCCCTTTGATAACGTCATTTCAACGTCCGAATATTAAGAGCAAGGTGATCGCTACGCCCATTTTTTCTTCAAATGTTCTATATTTTCTCGAATCGAAAAAGATCACAAATACACTTACCACCCCATTACTCCCAGAGAAATAGTTCTGCAGCAGCCGTAGGAAGGACTCGTTATTCCGCCGGAAGTTTTGTGAACCGTCTTCCCATCATTTTCGGCCATATCGGCTGAATGACTGGAACGTATCTTCCGAGTTGGATGGATACATTGGGAAAATGGGTGCCTGGGAATCCACGGTGTTAAAGTTTTTAGATTGGAAAGGAAGATACAATAAATGATGATCACGAAAGTTCGAATTGTCGTTTGTTTGTTTCTATACTCCTTTTTAGTTGGGAAACTATTGTTTCGCTATACACAGAGACACTCATACATGCATATATATATATACACACACACAGATATATATATATATATATATATATATATATATATATATATCTGTATATATATATATATATATTCAAAAGGAAATAGATATGAGGAATAGCGATAGGAACACATTTGTATAACACACCATTTGTTTGCTCTTGTGATCTGCTCGATTCCGCCTTTCCCAACTTTCCTGATTTCGTCTTTTGTGTGTGTGGTCAATGTGGCTTGTCTCTTTCTTCTTGTTATGCGTGCCACGAAAAACACTTCCTATCCTTTACGATGTTGTATGACTACTAAACTACTGTCTTTTCCTCTTGTGTCGTCTATTTCTACTTTGATGGGTGAAAAATCTCCTTAACGCCATCTCTTGGCCAAAAAATCAGGGCGCTTGGCTCCATTAATAGTCCGCAGACCTCAGTATTAATTGTGTTTCCTCGATAGCTCAAGTGGTTAGAGTATTTGGCCCGGCAGGTCGAAAGATCCGGTATTCAAGTCCCGGTCAAGGAAATATTTTTGCGCTTGTGGGTTGCTTGATTCCGCCTTCGCCACCTCTCCTGTATATTCCTATCCCTTTTTCTTATATCTATTTGCTTGTGAATGAATATTCGTTCACCGTATGCATCGTGTTTGAATGTTTATTGCAGAAATATCATTATATCTATTTCCATGCACATCACAGAATAGGTAATGGATAGGTACGAGAGAGGTGACATTCATCCATCGTCGCGTGGTCAATAAAACCTCCCTCTTCTTGGAGTAATAAGTGAAGAGCGCGTACACGAGCGAAAGGAAACAAAACACACGTGTTAAAAGAAAAGCGTACAACTCAGCGACCATGAGAACCCTTATGTTCCACCCCCTTCCAGTTTCCACGCCATTTCCCCTTTCCTCTCCAAGTAAAGCTTCATCAATTTCATTATTGCGGAGGTCGGACCCGTGAGGACCCGTGGACCGCGGAATTAATTTATGGCCGTTCTTTCCTTGCTCCGATATAATATGTCATCAGACGCCATTAATTGGGCTACACGGGGTACTTCCGCCACTGGTGTGTAATAGCAGTGAGGGAAGTGGGGGGGGGGTGAGAAGGGAGGAAGACACGTGTGGGTGGGTGGATGGAGGGTCGAAAGGATGAGGATGGCACGTGACGAAGTCGAATCTTCCATGAATGGGGTGGACTGATTGGGGAAGTTGGTGGGAGTAATCTCATCCATTACATTGTGGAAGGACGAGAGTTGACTCATCGCGTTGTCCTTAAAATTACCGACATTGGATTTGCCTCGAATGTTGTGGTATGGTTAGAAAATGGAGTGGAAGAAAAAGGTTAGGGAAATCATTTGATTCAGTTTATTATATTGTCATGTTATTATTTCGATGTTATCGTTTTGCATTAGATTACATCTGCGCCGCGAGAGAACAATTTAATGTTCATATGTGTGTGTGTAAATATAAATGTATGTAAATATATACGTGTATATACATAGGTGTATGTATATACACGTATGTATATATGTGCATGCATGCGCATGTGTGTATATATATATATATATAGTCACTTTCTGTTCCTAATTCCTCTTGAGAAAGGTGGTTGCACCACCGAAAATTCGAGAACTAGTGAGTCCCTCTTTTATATGTTTTAGTTTCTGTGTTTGCTGTGACTATTTAGTGAATTTACATTATATATATATATTATTTGAATATATATATATATACACATTTATATTGAAATAGATACAAGGAGAAGGGGTTTGAACATATTTAAAAAAAGAAAACACAGGAGAGGTGCAGAAGGTGGAATGGAGCAGACCACAATAACAAACATATTTCCTTGACCGGGACTTGAACACTGAATCTTTCGACATATCGGGCCGTAATTTACACTTCTAATCTTAGGGGGTTTATGATACTAAGTGTCCCGATTCTTTGGCCAGGAGATGGCGTTAGGGAGCTGTTTCACCCACCAAAGGAGAAATGGACGGCGGGTTTTCGTGTTTGAATGTGTGTGTGTGTGTATACATATATACGCATAATTCCCACTTTTGACGTCACAGTCTTTCGAGTAAATGCAAATTTATAGTTGGATCAATCTCTTCCTTGGATTTGTTTAATCGGATTGGAATTATTTGACTCAAGGATTTATGCAAACCATAGTAAGTAACCCGAAGGCTTTTTTTTACTGCTGATTGGATAGCTAATCCTTAACTAACCTTAAAGCGTATAAAGTAATCACATAGAAATTCTCATTCAGTTCTAATTCCTCTCGTGTGTGTGTTTACTTTCGGTTCTTTAAATCCTCGGAAGAGAGAGAATTCTTGGGTATTTAGATATCTACTTCTAATCTCCAATTATTTTGCGTGACTGAATATCTGACCGGTGTAAATGTCGAATGAAAACCAGAACGAAATTTTGTAATATGGATATGTTTCTTGTCGAGAGTCGAGCATGAAATGTCAGCGTATTTTAATCGATGCTCGATAATTCACAAAAGTTAATTAAGATGTAAATGTTTGATGTGAAGAAAAGGAAATAGTAGTTTCCAAAGAGCGTTTCGAGTACGAAATTGAGGGAATGAGTCAGTTTTAAATTGCATTTAATTTCCCATTTGAGTTGTTTTGAAACATTTCAACGTTTATTACATGACCAGTCTTAACATTGAAGAAAAAGTTTACTTTTTGTCCTTGGGTTTAATGTTAAAAATAATGAATTTGGCAGCCTTTTCAATTTCTGCTTTCCTTTTCCTTGTCCCTCCGTGGAACCGCTTTAGACCCATCAGCCCCGTGAACGCAGGCCGTACTCAATGCACATGTTGCTGGCGAAATCACATATGTTGCAGGGGAACAAGCGTGTATCCGTGAAGTGGTGGAAAAATTCAATCTGTTGGCAATGAACTGCATGAAGGAACATAACTATTAGTTTTCGTCAAAGTGAGGAAATGTATGAAACGACCGTAGATAGGTTGTAAATTTTATGTGAAGTAAGGAAAATAGTTAATTCTTAGTATGGCTATAACTTTAATGCTCTAAAAAAACAAAAAAACTGTATATTATAAACCCACAGCTTCAAATATATATTATATAATAATTAGAAAATGGAAATAAAATTAATTATCTGTAGCACAATTGTTTTTTTATGCTTTCAAATATATATCTCAGTTATTTTGCATTTAACTTTTGAGATAAATAAGAGGGTGTGCTTAGTGAAAACTTTAAGAGTGCGAATAAATTTTGAAGCATCATACTATGTTGTGGTATTTTGTAAGACTTATGGCCATAGTTTGAAGAGTGGCGCATAGATGGCAGTAGAATTAAAGGACGTAAAAATACGGCGCAACTTCATTATAAACATGGCGGCTACACTTGCAATATGTTCTATAGAGGAACAGCGTTATCTCATTTCTGTAGGAACTCGTTAAGGGTGTAAACTTAAACAAAGTTCTTTTGACGAATGAACATTCAATATGAGAATTTACCTACGTCACAACATTTTTGCTGAGTGAACTTGGATGTTCTAAACGGTAATACGGATTTTTAAAGACTCTCATTGGCTAAGTCAGACACAAAGACCAATGATGGCTGAGGTCTCTGAAGTGGTTCAATACACGAGGTTGATCAGAGGTTTTCATGAACTTTTAAAGCGCTGGGATACTTGAATTGCACGCTCTGGAGGCTATGTGCGATAGTTCTATAATGTATTCAAGAAATTATGAAATTAAAAAATATTAAGATTTATTTTTATAGTAATTATTAATTTTTATTTCATTCTTGTATATTATCTAACACCAAAATTACCAAGAAATATGAGTGACATAAAGATTAGGAGAACATAAACTTAAAAAAATATTTTATTTATTTACATTTAAATTATTATAATGCTGTATAAATAATTTTTAGGGATATTGAAGGAAAAGATGATTTGTGGAGAGACCGGAAAATATTCATTTTTCACTGGGAACATGTCATACTGGTCCTAATTTATTTCAATTAAACATGGTTTTGTAGTTTTTTATAAGTGTTTTACTTATAATATAATGAGAGGGTTTGTAGTGTAGAATGATGATAGATCTCTAAGAGAAACATTAAGAAAGGCTAAAATTATTCATATATGTCGCAATAGAATTTTCTACGGGGGTGTTGAATTATTTTCCTTGAAACTTTTCCATATATTTTAAGAAAAAAAATTCATGTTATTAGCAATGCATTTCAACCGACCGAAAGTGGTTGCCAAGGTAATGCAAGCACCGTTGTGATTCCAGAAGTATGATTAATTAGGAAAATTAAAACGCTTTTCTCATGCGGGATTCGTGCGTCACGGTAAGATATTGATTAACCCTAGGCGTTAATCCTCACGAAGGTCTCTTGGTGGAGCTGTTAATGAGTGGTATATCCGAATTTAGCTCGCACATCATGAAGATTAAATATTTTATTAGTAAAAATTTACTCAATTTTTTCAGATGGCGTTGCAACTTTCGTAATATAGGGAAGTTCTAGCTCCAGTAAGTCAGTTGTGTACTTGATAAATAAAACAGTTTTTGGTCAAACTTAAAGCGTAAGTGGAAAATCTTTATATTCACATAAAAATTAAACAGCTTGCCTTTTCCACTTAAAATTTTTCATTCTCGCGACCTAGGTTTCGTTATAGTATATATATATATATATATACCTGATGATGTTATACTATAACAAAAACTAGGTCGTGAGAATAAAATATTTTAAGTGGAAAAGGCAAGTTGTTTAATTTTTATGTGAACAGTTATGTACTTCTCTACAGGATTCTTTAAATACTTAAATGTTTATTCCTAAAAATTTTTATTATAGAGAAAGCACATAATGCACCTAAAAATAGAATTCCTACTTTTTATCCCAGTGTCTTTTAACACGGTATAATTCCTACCTCATGAAAATTACTCCATTTTAAGCCCAAAAGAGAGGTAAAATATAAATCAATAACTATTCTGGTAACCATGCAAAGGTTGGTAATCAACATAAAAATACCTAAATCATCCTAATGAATTTTTTGAGATGTATTATTCAAGTCGGTGTATTGCACCAACATCACCGTTGTAGAAGTAGGGACATATGACGAAGCATCATTCATAAATAGGAGGGAGATGAAAGGGACGTTGAGGAAGAATGTTAAGAAAAGGCTCGTAAACACTTTTATTTAGAGAGTAATCATGGTTAAGCACATCTACGGCGCGCAAACATGGTCACTGAAGCTAGATGATAGATGTAGATTGAAGGCTTTTGAAATGTGGGTGTGGAGAAGGATGGAGAAGATGAAATCGACCGAAAGGGAAACAAATGAGGTGGTGTCAGGTATGGTGTTGGAGAAGAGGGGATTTGTTGGGAGAAATCCAAAGGAGGCAATAAAGATGGATTCAGAACATATTCATTGGCAATCGAATGTTGAGGACTTTGGTAGAGGGGAGAACATTAGACTGGGTGGAAGTAGGAAAAGGATGGGAATGTTGGACGGAATGATGGGAAGAAGGAAGTATATGAAATAGAAGAGGGATTTAATGCAGGGTTGGATGTTGGATTGTATTTTACGAGGCGAGGCAAGTAGGTTGCCGTAATACCGTAGTGTGGGCTGTGTCCATCCAAATCCTACGTAGACAGTAGATGACTCCATAATAATGATGAAATCCGAGTCATAGAAAAAATCCATGCTCCATAAAACATGTAAGCATGGAATAACTATTGATATTTTGATGCTTCAAGAGTACGTGCCTGGGTACTGAATATGAGGCGTTGGATGAATTAAATTACTTAAATGTTTTGAAGACCTAAGAAGTCGTGAAAGTATTAAAATTTAAATGGTATAAAATCAAGCTTGAATTCGGAAATTTATTGAAAATACTCATCCACTCCTTATTAGCGGAATACTCTTTTGTCGACGGCTATCAATCTGTACATTCTCTATAAATAAATACACTTTTGGTGTTTATAGTATAAAATACATAATGTAACAAAGTTGTTGAACTTTGAGTTTGAAATTTAAAATACCACGAGAATGTACATCTAGTATGTGGTAATACTTGTAGTATTTCGGATCCTTTGTGAATTGTGTTGGAATTTTTTTTATAGAATTTCTGAGTCAAACTTTTTCCTTCTCCTCTTGGGTTAACAAAACATTTTAAATAGTTTACTCGTACAAAAAGCATATGTTTCTGCAAAAAAAAGGGCTCACCTTTGAAACAATTAAAATGCATGTGGAAATATTTGGCCCCAAATTATGGAGAAAAGAATGGAAAGTGAAAGTAGGCCTCCCATAAGTGTGGGAAGGAGCTAATTGGAAACGCTGTTTAACGAGTGGACCGAGGACGAAATTGGATGTGCAGGTAATTTAAATTCTGATCACCTGACCTGGGTGCTGGAGATTTTTATTTGCAGTTTCTGTTTTCTGCACGTATTCAACGCACTTGTAGTCCTACGAGCCCAAAAAGTCTTCGAACTTTAATTTACAACTGGGCATATTTTAAACATTGAATTTCTGCGATTATTCTGACATTCATTAAATCATTAGGCCAATATAATTTTTTAAGATTCTACCGCACGATATTTCTTAGGTTTTGGTCATTTGAGGGCTCAATTTCTTTACTCTCCTTACATTTTTAAGACCATCTACAGTCACTTCAAAGCTGGAATAGTGACTCTTCGTCATGATTTAGCCACATGTGGATATGAACGTAAGTGTCAGCGAAGGATTTGGTCCTAATCGTGGGATATTGAAAGTTTGTTCCGTCGTACTTAACTGTAAGTGGAATCAAAGTGTTTATAATATAATCTCCTCTGAGTTTTTACAACATATTACACATTCGTAGGTCAGATAATGAGACAAGATGGGTATGTAGTGCGCAAAATAATTCCCTATTGAAGTAATCGAATTGTTGACATTACTTACGAAGTTGCGCATATTTTTGGTAATAGCTTACTGTATAGTTAGGTACACTGCAGATGTGCAGGGAACTAATGATGGAACACTTAAAATGTGTAAGCCCAGTAAATCTTGTATGATTGATTGAGATTTTTCACGTAAAATTGTACCATATATAGATACTCTTATAATTTCCATTGACATATAATTTTGATAGCCTCCATTGGGTTTGAATTTTCTTAATATGGTTTTCAAGAGTGTAACGATGACTGGTTCTATTTCTTCCTTTTGGTTTTTACCAAATGATAACACTGCCATTTCTATAAAATTTAATCCAATATCTCTGGTAGGCGCTGGCTGCTCTTTTGAGATGGCATATCCAAGGGTTTTCTTAAATTTAAGTCCTGTCACATAGGTTTACACGACTTGAACGCATTAAGGGTTCACCTTAGAGGACCTTTGGTCCCGAGTCCGGGGTTGGCTTTCCGTTGATCCTCCGTGTGGATCCTGAAATTCCACGAAAAGGGAATTGGTAGTCAGGGCTAAACGGACATATCCCCCTTCCCCGCCCTCCTCACTCCCGCATCCGATGGCGTCAGCGAAGTAAAATTCACTCAACTAGTCATTAATTGTCGGAACGGAAAGCCATAAGGTCATCCATCTCAGCAAATTGATTTTGACATCGCGTTGCGAACTCTTTATTTTTGCAAGTAGGGAGGCGAGGAATTGCTGGACAGAGTCCAATCATTACTGCGCGATTTGGAGGCTCTAGGAACGAAATGGTTAAGAATTTCACGGCTTTCATTTCGCTTTGAATTATGTCCTGTTCGTAAAATGACTTAATGTTTGTTTACTTCTTTTTTCTGAATGTTCAATCTGTGAAAAAACAGTCCGGAGGATTTTCATTTGTCTACAAATATATGAGTAATTGGTGCAGTTAGGATTAATTTTCTCCATCTAATACATATTAGGCATGCTCATAAAGTAAGGGGCGTTTGGTTACAGGAAAAATATACTCATTTCAAACATATTTAATTGGCACTTTTAGTTAGCTACAAACCTACTTCACTTCTCTACATAATCGCTGTTCACTTCTAAGCATTTTTAGTACCGCTGCACCAGTATCTTTAACCCCCCTTAATAAAAGCTCGCCACCTAAGAGTAGAACCAATTGGCAACGCCGTTCTAGAGTTCCTATTCGGTTTCGAAACGTTGTCCACCGAGCCACTGTTTCAAGTGCAAGAAGAGGAACTAGTCGCTAGGTGTAAGGTCTCATCATTTCCATCTTGTTGGTAACGGCCCAAATAATCTCGTCCACTGGACATTCTTTGCTCTCTGTGGTGATCGGTGAGCGTTTTCGGCACCCACCTTGCACACAATTTGTGGTATCCGAGGTTTTCCGTGACAATATTGTAGACAGTAGTGCCTCCAAGTTGAGGAAATTGTTCAGCCAGGCCATTAATCATCAATCGACGATCACATCGCACTTTTTAGTTCCACTTGCGAAGACTTTTTCTTCGTCATGGAAATTTGTTGGTCCATTTTTAAAATCACGGCACTATTGCTAACCTTTCCTTCACTCATAACTGTAGGTCCACAAACTAGGCATAACTCCCGATGAATTTCAGCAGGCGATAATCCTTTTACATACAAGAATCGCAGGACAGAACACACTTTACAGCTGGCGGGATCAACGATTCTCGCGGACATTGTTGTGTGCATGCACGGAAAAGCAAACGACTTCTGAAACAAAGCAAAATGCTGCTATAGCTTCTCATTGAATCAGTTGATGGCGCTGCAGGTGTAGAATTGTGTTCTGAAGAGCCAATATTTAATTGTAAGCAAACGGCCTTTACTTTATGAATATGACTCGTATTTAAAAAAACTTGGCTACACGTATTTTCGGAAATTTATCGTATACCATATAGAAGAAAAGTACGACTATAAATATATTACGAGGAAGTAACTTGATACTCGCTACCCTAGGGAATGAGAAGAGTTTCTTTCTCGTAACAAATTTTAAACCGTAGTTTACTGAAAGAGGAGAATAAAAAAGTGGTCTAACGCATAACGGATTTGCTAATGTTAGATTTGGCCCTTTGAAAACTTTTTCTTTTATTTGTTAACTATACTTACCGTTTGCTGAAAAAATTAGATGAGGATGCATGAAGTCATTTTTTAACGAAAATATCGCTACCTTCTCATGTCTAATGTATTGCGGTTAATGAAAATCAACACACGTCACTAGTATCTTTATATGATTGAAAACATGCTGCGGTAGAAAATACCGAATTGATAAACTAAAATTCCTCAAAAAAATTATAAAAAATCGTATCAAGAAAGTTGGTAAAAGCATCGAAATTGGTTCTAGCATTCGTGATTTCCAAATTTCCCCTTGATGAGAGAACGCGTGTGGCGATATCATTACTGCGATTAGAGCCAATTTCAACGCATTGACGTCAGCATTGTATTTCGAAAGTCGAGGAGACGACTGGGGACAATTTGAATTCGAACATCGCTGGTTCGAATTGGCTCGCTCCGGTTAAATGAGCGAACTTCGTCGCTTCGGACGAGCGTGCAAGATTAAAACGCATCTTATTTTTGCTGCATTTGAAAAGAATGTTTTCAGAATCACGTTCGTGAATCGTAGCGAAATGAAATTCTTGCCTAATATGTTTCACTTTTTCCGTAAGCGAATTTTTCCCTGTTCCAGTAGGAGCATTATTATTTAAAAAATTAATAACGCTCCGATAATGTAAATGACTTGTGAGTTTGTAGACGAGTATTGTTGAATGCGCGCGAGAGAATTACAAAATGATGGAACTATATAAGTATAACTTTGGCGATACGAATGTATAAAAAATACATATATGTATCTAAGTATGTATATCTTTGAAATTGATGCTCTCCGGCGACGCACAAGCACACGAACACACGAATACAAAATATTCAACTCACAGAAACATAAAGAAAGGACACTAACAGTATGTATTTGACCGCCGTCGAAACGTCAAATACATACTGTGAGTGCCCTTTCTTTTTGTTTGTGTCTGTTGAATATTTTGTATCTGTGTGTTTGTGTATATACATTATATATATATATATATATATATATATATATATATATATATATATATATATATATATATATATATGATTTCTTCGAAGTAACACGGAAGTGTTGAATAAAAACCTTAGACAGTAACACACAAACAAAAAAAACACAAACAAAAAAAGAGTCATATCTTATCTTCCGAAGAAGACGGAGCTCGAGTCCGTCGAAATTATCAAGATATTATTGTGAGTGTTTTTTTTATGTGTTCTCTTACTGTGTGTTACTGTCTTAGTTTTATATGAAAAACTTAGCAAGAAACAATATGAGAACAAAAGGAACACTCACATATTATTTCTTGATAATTTCGACGGAATTGTGCTCCAGTCCTAACTTATCTTCCGAGGAAGACGGAGCTCAATTCCGTCGAAATTATCAAGAAATAACGTGTGAGTGTTCCTCTTATTTGTTCTCATGTTGTGTATATGTATTTATCTAGAGCGTAGGACTACTAACCGGAGGGCTCAGGTTCGATTCCCAGGCAAGCCACTCTGGGCACTTGCAGCTCCAATGGTTTATATATATATATATATATATATAAACCATTGTGTAACCATATATATGTATATATATATATATCATACACACCCCGGAATGGAAATCAAACGAAAAATACTCAATTACTTTCTTACTTTTTTGTCTTCTTAAGAGGCTTTTTATGGACTAAGGGATACAAATAGAACAGATATGATAGACCACGTACACCTATATATGTGTATATATACGTATATATAAAAATAATAATATTTATATGCATATATACTTGTATATATATGTGTGTGTATTTATGTAAATTTCTGGTACACATATATGTATATGTTTGTTTGAGGATAAGTAATTATGAATGTATGTACGTGTACTTGTAAAAAACTGTATATTTTTTAATTCGTGATTCCGTAGTTCTCAATGATAATTTAAATAG
Source organism: Hetaerina titia (assembly GCA_037158775.1). Lineage (NCBI taxonomy): Eukaryota > Metazoa > Arthropoda > Insecta > Odonata > Calopterygidae > Hetaerina > Hetaerina titia. The sequence continues at coordinate 84,706,944 of CM073774.1, read as the reverse complement.
TGGAATGAGTAATTAATGAATCTGACAGTGTGAGCATCTTATTCGTGCTATGGATCTTGTGACTTTGTTAGAAGAAAACGTCTTATTAGACTTTAGGAGAACAAATACTCGTACCGTTTGTGATGTATTATTTAGAGGTTCAAATTAAGGGCGGGGTCTTGCTTACTGTAAGAAAATCGAAAAAAAACCATTATGGTAAATTGAGTGGAAGAAATGTTTTGCCTTTTCTTCTGCATGGTGATACGTTTTTACATTGACTTCGGAATTCACTTCATAGTTCCTTGGAGATCTGTGAGGTGGGATAAAAGTGAATAGGAGTAACGGTAGGAGAGGGAGATTTATGATTCCATTGGCGAGCAGTTTCTCAGTCAATTTGTAAGAGAGACCGGCCAATTCGTTCTCTTTCCTCCTTTATCTCTGGAAACATTCTTTTTAGTACCCATGAAAGCGTCATGGGGGCTGATTCCTTTTGTTGGAGTGGTTTCAGATAAAGCCATCTTATTCTTAAAGTTTTCTTCCGAAATCACTTCCCTAAAACACGTTAAGGCACACGGGAGAGAGCCTTGTAGACGAGCATGGTCAGCAGAAGACATTGGCGTGGAGATAAATCCATAGGAAAGGCTATTATATATATATATATATATATATATATATATATATATATATATATGATGGAAGGATAGCGGGGATTACTGGAGTGACAATTATAGAGTAATATACAGCGGCGGGGATGAGAGCCAACGAGGGGTTGCCGTAATTTTAAATAAAGGGGTAGGAAGAAGCGTAGTCAACATAGAGCAAGAGACAGATAGAATTTTACTCGTAGAGATTAAAGCAGAGCCGACGAACTTGGTCATTATTCAGGTATACATGCCACCGAGCAACCACAAGGAGGAAGAAGTCGATAGGATGTATGATGAGTTAGAGGATATCATCGCGAGTGTTCCTGCAGGGAAACATTTGATAGTGATGGGGGATTGGAATGCGACGATAGGCGAAGGAAGAGATGGTGGTGAGGTGGGGGACTATGGGTTAGGCACGAGGAATGAACGCGGGGAGAAAGCAATTGAATTCTGCAGGAGACAGGGGTTAGTCATCACTAACACATGGTTTAGACACCACAAAAGGCGTAGGTATACTTGGAAAATGCCAGGTGACTCAGAAAGGTATCAGTTAGATTATATTATGGTTAGGCACAGGTTTAGGAACAGTGTGATAAATTCGCACAGTTTCCCAGGAGCGGATGCGGACTCTGACCACAATTTAGTTGTTATGAAATGTAATGTTCGTTTCAAGAAGATAAGGCAAGGGCGGCGGGTTAAAAAATGGAATTTAGAAGCAGTAAATGAATTAACGAGGAAGGAGTATCAGGAGGCTGTAGAGAAAATGATGGATGACGGTAAAGAACTGAGTGCTATCGAAGAAAAATGGGAATGTATCAAGAAAGGGATATTGGAAGCCGCTAAAGACACTATAGGAACCGTTAACGGGAAAAGGATAAGGAAACCATGGGTAACGGATGAGATGATTGCGAAGATGGATGAGAGAAGAAGATGGAAAAATGTAAACACAGAGTTAGGCAAAATGAAGTACAAAGAGTTAAACAATAAATTGAGAAGGGCCGCAAATAAAGCAAAAGAAGAACGGTGGAAAACGCAATGCGAGGATATGGAAAGTTTACAGAAGAAGGGTGAAATTGGTGCTCTATACAGCAAGGTTAAGTTATTATCGGGAAGTAAGAAGGCAAGATCTGTGCTAACAGTTAAAGATAAATGGGCTAAGATAATAGTTGAACCAGGAAAAATCCAAGAGAGATGGAAGGAATATATAGAAACACTGTATGGTAAAGAACTTAGGCCGACAAGGTTAGACATAGAAAAGGAACATGACGTAGAAGAAGATAGCTTAGGTCCAGGCATACTCGACGATGAAATAGAAAGGGCATTAAAGGAGATGAAAGCAAATAAGGCTGTGGGGGTGGACAATATTCCTGTAGAAATGTTGAAATGGTTAGGGAAAGGTGGGAAAAAGGCCATATATGGACTGATTCGTAGTATCTATGAGGAAGGAATCTGGCCGGAAGATTTTGTGAGATCGGTGTTAGTTCCTATTCCAAAAAAGGCAAAGGCTTCGTCATGTGAGGATTACAGAACAATAAGTTTGATATCCCACGCAGCTAAAGTTATTCTCAGGATCATCAACAAAAGGATAGAGAGTAAGGCAAATGATTACTTAGGGGATGATCAGTTTGGGTTCAGGAAAGGAAGAGGTACGCGTGATGCCATTGCAGTAATGAGATCACTAGTCGAGAGGAATATAGAATACAATCAGGACGTTTTTTCCTGTTTTGTAGATTTCGAAAAAGCGTTTGATAGAGTGAATTGGGAAAAATTAATGCGTGTATTGCAGAAAATAGGAATGGATTGGAGGGACAGGAGACTGATCCGCAACCTGTACATGTCTCAGACTGCTCAGGTGCGAGTGGGGAACGGAGAGTCTGGATGGGCAGTGTTAGGAAGAGGTGTAAGGCAGGGTTGCCCATTGTCACCGGTACTGTTCAACGTATATGTAGAGGAAATGATTAAAGAGGCATGGGAAGAACTGGAGGTAGGAATGAAAGTCGGAGGGGAACTCGTAAAATCGGTTAGGTTTGCTGATGACCAAGCATTAGTTGCTCAGTCAGCCAAGGGGTTGCAAGCATTGTTGAGTGAATTGGAGGTTCAGTGCGATAAATATGGGATGAGAATCAATATTAATAAAACAAAGGTTATGCGATTTTCCAGAAAGAAAAAGGCTAAGCTAAATATTAAAATAGGCGGGGAAAGAATAGAGCAGGTAGAGCAGTTTACATATCTCGGAAGTGTTTTGGACCAATACGGTCAAAGTGGTAGGGACGTAAGGAGAAGAATTGCGCTAGGCAAGGAGGCTTTCTCAAGGAGGAGGGAGTTGATGACGGGGACGTTGAGTAGGGATGTTAAGACAAGACTCGTAAAAACTCTGATATGGAGCGTAGCTATGTACGGCGCGGAAACGTGGTCGCTGAAGTAGGAGGATAGAGGTAGATTGAAGGCTTTTGAAATGTGGGTGTGGAGAAGAATGGAGAAGGTGAAATGGACCGAAAGGAAAACAAACGAGGAAGTACTGGAAATGGTGGGTGAGGAGAGGGGTTTGTTGAGAGAAATCCTATGGAGGCAGGAAAAATGGATGAAAGGCGTATTGAGCGGTAGTGGAATGTTGAAGATGGTAATAGAGGGGAGAATGTTGGGCAAGCGAGGTAAGGGTAGGAACAGGATAGGGATGTTGGACGGGATGAAGGGAGGAAAGAAGTACACCGAGATGAAGAGGGACCTGATATAGATTAGTTTGCTAGGTGGGGAGTCACAAAATGTTTATTTGATAGTTGTGTCCATCCAAAAACCTACCTTAACCAGTAGATTACCTAATAATATATATATATATATATATATATATATATATATATATATATATATATATATATATGCACACACATACATTCAAACACGAAATCCCGCCATACGGCGAACAAATATTCATTAATATTCTTTTACCACGTGAATGGATATATATACGAGTATATCTAATATATATGTATATACTATATACTTCGAGGCCTTCTTCAGGTCAGACTGAGAAATCTTGAGGGGAGAGTGTCTGGGGAGAGAAGGGGGGGGCGGAAGGTTTAGGGGCTTCTGGGAAGGAGTAGGCCGAAAGCTCAAATAATCTACAACGTGATTGTTCTTTTACGTGTTATTTGCTTTATTCTCTATGCTTGCTCTATTGTGCCGTCCAAAAGTTATTTTGCTCTCGTGAGTGCTTCCGCATCATCGATATATATAATACAGGGTCCCACCCAAAAGTGGTAGGCCTTTATATATTCTGGGTCGCGGTAGTCCAATGGGTAGAGCATTGGACTACTGACCGGAGAGTCCCGGGTTCGACTCCCGGGCAAGGCACTCTGGGCACCTGCAGCTCCACCCAAACTAGTTGATTTTTCGGCTACCAGGTCTTCCTGGGAAACCATAACCGGCACAGGGAAAGGAACTGGCCCCCCTACCCTGATGTGTGAACATTCACACGCTTGGTACATGGGTGAGCTCTACCATCACCTACTTAACCGACTTCGGGTTGATTACTGTGTTTATGGTTTTTTTATATATATATGTATGGTCAAAAGTTGAATTTAAAAAAAGATTAATAAAAACTTAGAAAAACGCACTTCAATATTGCGATGGTTCAGCCACCATTTATTCATAAATAAAGTAAACAAGAAATAATGTGCATGCATATATATATATATATTTATATATATATATATATATAAACCATAAACACAGTAATCAACCCGAAGGTCGGTTTAGTAGGTGATGGTAGAGCTCACCCGTGTACCAAGCCCGACGGCGTGTGAATATTCACACATCAGGGTAGGGGGGCCAGTTCCTTTCCCTGTGCCGGTTATGGTTTCCCAGGAAGATCTGGTACCCGAAAAATCAACTAGCTTGGGTAGAGCTGCAGGTGCCCAAAGTGCCTTGCCCGGGAATCGAACCCGGGACGCTCCGGTCAGTAGTCCAACGATCTACCCACTAGACCACCGCGACCCGCATATATATATATATATATAATATATGTATAAATAATGTATAACTTAGACAGCAACACACAGCATGAGAACACATAAAAAGAACACTCACAATAATATCTTGAGAAGAAATCATATATATATATATATATATATTTATTTATATATATATATGATTTCTTCTCAAGATATTATTGTGTCTGGAGTCTGACGTGAGGAAGGCCTCTGAGTAGGCCGAAAGCTTAAATCATCTACAGTGTGAGTGTCCTTTTACGTGTTATCTGTGTTCTGTTGTGCCGTTCAAATGATATATATATATATATATATATATATATATATATATATATATATATATATATATATATATATATATATATATATATAACATACATGTAACAAATGATTTCGAAAGAGACCAATTGAGCTCTCAGGATAATTAAAAACATAATGAAAAGCAGGGAAAATCATTACCTACGGATAATCAATTCTGAGTGAAGAAGAAATATACGCGAGTTGCCAGAGCAGTATTGTGGTCACTAATAAATAGGAGTTGCCACTGCCGAGGGGTTGCCATAATATTAAATAAAGGGGCAGGAAGAAGCGTTGTCAACATAGAGCAAGCAACAGATAGAATTTTACTCGTAGAGATAAAAGCAGAGCCGACGAACTTGGTCATTGTTCAGGTATACATGCCACCGAGTAACCACAAGGAAGAAGAAGTCGATAGGATGTACGATGAGTTAGAGGATATAATCGCGTGTGTTCCTGCAGGGAAACATTTGATAGTGATGGGGGATTGGAATGCGACGGTAGGCAAAGGAAGAGAGGGTGGTGAGGTGGGGGACTATGGGTTAGGCACGAGGAATGAACGCGGGGAGAAAGCGATAGAATTCTGCAGGAGACAGTGGTTAGTCATCACCAACACATCCTTTAGACATCACAAAAGGCGTAGGTATACATGGAAAATGCCAGGTGACTCAGAAAGGTATCAGTTAGATTATATTATGGTTAGGCACAGGTTTAGGAACAGTGTGATAAATTCGCACAGTTTCCCAGGAGCGGATGCGGACTCTGACCACAATTTAGTTGTTATGAAATGTAATGTTCGTTTCAAGAAGATAAGGCAAGGGCGGCGGGTTAAAAAATGGAATTTAGAAGCAGTAAATGAATTAACGAGGAAGAAGTATCAGGAGGCTGTAGAGAAAATAATCGATGACGGTAAAGAACTGAGTACAATCGAAGAAAAATGGGAATGTATCAAGCAAGGGGTATCGGCAGACGCTAAAGACACTATAGGAACCGTTAATTGGAAAAGGATAAGGAAACCATGGGTAACGGATGAGATGATTGCAAAGATGGATGAGAGAATAAGATGGAAAAATGTAAACACAGAGTTAGGCAAAATGAAGTACAAAGAGTTAAACAATAAATTGAGAAGGGCCACAAATAAAGCAAAAGAAGAATGGTGGTAAACGCAATGCGAGGATATGGAAAGTTTACAGAAGAAGGGTGACATTGGTGCTCTATACAGCAAGGTTAAGTTATTATCGGGAAGTAAGAAGGCAAGATCAGTGCTAACAGTTAAAGATAAATGGGGTAAGATAATAGTTGAACCAGGAAAAATCGTAGAGAGATGGAAGGAATATATAGAAACACTGTATGGCAAAGAACTTAGGCCGACAAGGTTAGACATAGAAAAGGAATATGACGTAGAATAACATAGCTTAGGTCCAGGCATACTCGACGATGAAATAGAAAGGGAAGTAAAGGAGATGACAGCATATAAGGCCGTGGGGGTAGACAACATACCTGTAGAACTGTTGAAACGTTTAGGAAAATGCGGGAAGAAGGCCCTATATGGACTGATTCGTAGTATCTATGAGGAAGGAATCTGGCCGGAAGATTTTGTGAGATTGGTGTTAGTTTCTATTCCAAAAAAGGCAAAGGCTCTCTCATGTGAGGATTACAGAACAATAAATTTGATATCCCACGCAGCTAAAGTTATTCTCAAGATCATGAACAAAAGGTTAGAGAGTAAGGCAAATGATTACTTAGGGGATGATCAGTTTGGGTTTAGGAAGGGAAGAGGTACGCGTGATGCCATTGCAATTATGAGATCACTAATTGAGAGGAATATAGAATACAATCAGGACGTTTTTGCCTGTTTTGTAGATTTCGAAAAAGTGTTTCATAGAGTGAATTGGGAAAAATTAATGGCTGTATTGCAGAAAATAGGAATGGATTGGAGGGACAGGAGACTGATCCGCAACCTGTACATGTCTCAGACTGCTCAGGTGCGAGTGGGGAAGGGAGAGTCCGGATGGGCGGTGTTAGGAAGAGGGGTAAGGCAGGGTTTCTCATTGTCACCGGTGCTGTTCAACGTATATGTGGAGGAAATGACTAAAGAGGCATGGGAAGAACTGGAGGTAGGAATGAAAGTCGGAGGGGAATTCATAAAATGGGTTAGGTTTGCTGATGACCAAGCATTAGTTGCTCAGTCAGCCAAGGGGTTGCAAGCATTGCTGAGTGAATTGGAGGTTCATTGCGATAAATATGGGATGAGAATCACTATTAATAAAACAAAGGTTATGCGATTTTCCAGAAAGAAAAAGGCTAAGCTAAATATTAAAATAGGCGGGGAAAAAATAGAGCAGGTAGAGCAGTTTATATATCTCGGAAGTGTTCTGGACCAATACGGTCAATGTGGTAGGGACGTAAGGAGAAGAATTGCGCTAGGCAAGGAGGCTTTCTCAAGGAGGAGGGAGTTGATGACGGGAACGTTGAGTCGGAATGTTAAGACAAGACTCGTAAAAACTCTGATATGGAGCGTAGCTATGTACGGTGCGGAAACGTGGTCACTGAAGCAGGAGGGTAGACGTAGATTGGAGGCTTTCGAAATGTGGGTCTGGAGAAGAATGGAGAAGGTGAAATGAACCAAGGGAAAACAAATGAGGAAGTACTGAAAATGGTGGTTGAGGAGAGGGGTTTGTTGAGAGAAATCCTATGGAGTTAGGAAAAATGGATGAAAGGCGTAATGAGCGGAGTGGAATGTTGAAGAAGGTAATAGTGGGGAGAATGTTGGGCAGGCGAGGTGAGGGCAGGAATAGGATAGGGATGTTGGACGGGGTGAAGGGAAGAAGGAGGTACACGGAGATGAAGAGGGACCTGATATAGATTACTTTGCTAGGTGGGGAGTCACAAAATGTTTATTTGACAGTTGTGTCCATCCAAAAACCTACCTTAAACGGTAGATTACCTAATAATAATAATACATGCATCTTAGGAAACTAGAGTAGTTTGGTGGGATAGAAGTCTTATTCGGAACCAGTTCATGTAACAGACTACCCAGAGGCTATTGGCTAATGGAGATTGCTGATGTTAATTTTTAGGAAGAGAGGTAAGTCTGGTGTCCATTAATACCTATGCTTTCAATCGGAAATGATACAGGAGGCATGAGAAGAATTGGAGATAGGAATGAAAATCAATGGAAAATTGAGAAAATGAGTCATGTGTGTTGATGATCCAGTTAATAGATTTTTGGGAAAGATCCATAGGAGGTAGGAACAGTGGATGCAGAGCATTTTGGCTGGGGATGGGATGCTGATGCTTGATAGATGAGAAAACGTTAGGCAAGAGAGGAAGAGGGAGAATTAGGTTAGGGATGTTGGACGAAATGAAGGGACGAAGAATGAACATGGTGCATTATGAACGCCATCTGGATGATTTTATTGTGTCGCAAATTTCCATGGCAGCGCTGTAAAACTGATCGGAAGTTATGGTGGAATGTCAATCTTTTCAACTCAATTTGCTTTGAGCAGTCTGAAAGGAAAGACGTAATTCTGCGTGAAGTGTGTTTCTCGACTTTGCAACACGGCGCGATGGAGCGTTCACTTGACCATGACCATGCCCTCAGCCACACGTCCTTCATCGTTCCCAACTTCCTAACCCTGAGTATCACTCAGTCCCCTTAGTCCCGACTTGGCTCTGTTCGATTTTTATTTTCCCCGACTGTAGATGAAGTATTAGGAAGCCGTGGAAAACATCCAAAAGCATGTAGCAACGTTCCCGAGAGACATTCCTGTCGAGGAGTTTCAGGATGCCTTCCAGACGTGGCAGACACGTATCTGCAAGTGTATATTGATTCAGGGGGAGAGTATTTTGAAGAATTTCAAGCATCTGTACAAGTAAGATCAATAAATCTATTTTTCCCAGGGAATTCGCATTAATTTGTTGGTTGCCATATTATGCGGAATTGAAGATGTGTTTATCGTTGTGTCGGATGTTGGATTGTACTTTGTGGGGAGGGGGGCTCAATTACCATTACATCAACTTTGGTTTCACCACTGCGTACATTCTAATTAAATTGTTAATAGAAATATTTATATTAAATATATTAAATAATATATTAAATATATTAAATAATATATGAAATATATTAAATAATATATTAAATATATATGAAATATATTAAATAATATATTAAATATATTAAATAATATATTGAATATATTAAATAATATATTAATTATAACTTAATTATATATTATTATTATATTGTAATCTACTCGATTTTACCTTCCCCACGATTCCAGTTTTCAACGTTACGTATATTTCCAGCACTTTTCCTTATATCTGTTTCCATATGAATCAACGTATATATATTTCTTTATTGGTATGTGTGTATCGAACAATATTATAGGCTTTTTCTATCCAAGACTTAATTTTAGCGGTAGAACACCTTTAACAATATTAGCTATTTCAGGACCATCGCCGGACCATTTATCTGTCCAGCTCTAATTGCATTTAATTCGTATTTGAGGCCTTATAATGGACGTGGTAGCTTTTTCCATCACGGTGTTATTTGTGCGCGCGTGATTTTTTAGATACTTCATAGAATTGCCATGTGATTTTGCCATGCCCAAGAACACGTAATTCGGAAAAAGGAAGTCATGGACGTGAAAAGTTAACCGTAAAATTGGTATTTCTCATTGAAATTCTCAGTAGCAGATTACCGAAAAAATGGTATATATATATGATGATAAATGTTATTGAAATTATCTAAGATTATCGAATTTTTTCAGCTGTTTATAATATAAAATGTTTCGGCTCAACTGTCGCCATAAATCAAAATATGTGTTTATTATGATATGATAGCCAAAGAAAAGATGCGATATTTAATTTTTACTTCTCATTAAAGTGAAGGAAAAGAAGATTTTAATTTTGATCAAACGTGCTGCCATCTTTTTTTGGTGAAAACTTTTTTTATTTAATATTTTTTTCAATATAATAAATTTCCAGAAAAGTTCGTAAAAATCGGACGTATTCTATGATACTTTTTGTATTGTTGCACTATTTATGCATTAAATTAGAAGCCCATACTGGGTCCGCAAACAAACAATTTTACACGCTTTTTATTGTATTCGGATTTAAAAAAAATTCTCGTATGCATCTTTAAAATTGGATATAGTTGTTATAAAATATAATTTTCAAGACTGTTTTATATTGATGCGATGTGCCACGATAAAAATTTCCCTCTCCTATATAGGTGCGCTTATTTTTTCAAGGAGAATGGATGCGTATCCGAAAAAAATGACGGTCAGCGCTTTTTTATCACACCTTCTGTTTTGAGTCTTAAAGATTGCCCAGGAACGTTGATCTATTTTACGACCCATAACCTTCAGAAATGCGGATCTATCAGTTTTTATCTTTAGACATACCTATTACTCTTCGTGCTAGGATTTTGCTTTCATCTGGTCAAGAGGAAATTTCTTTGAGGAGGAAGAAATCGGAGCCAAAAGACTTCGTGTCCTACTCGTCAAAATAACTGCAGTCGTTATGAGTACCACCACCTAATGATGGATCCTATCTTAACACTGTTTAAAACTGGATGTTCTCCGACACAAAAAGCGGAATATGTACTCTGAAGGAACATTTTCTCTTCTGGAAAACTTGGAAATTTTGTCGGCTTTTCTAAAAAAAATCGATTTTTCAAATGAATTTTTGACTGAATTTAATTTTATGCGAAATGTTAAGTCCACTAAAATACTCCTTGCAGCTAGAATAGATTAAGATGAGAGTGATGTTTTAATTTCATAAATGCTCTAATTTTTTTACATTGTGTTCATTCCGCTTTTGGCACTTAGAGACTTTAAGATTTTTTCTCGAACCTCGTGCCTGTTGAAATTTTTTCTTCACTTTTGTACCATTTTTTGAATTCTTGCTCCTTGTTGTCACTTGGTGTTTTCTTATGCGGATCTAACGAAACCTGTTTCTCCAAATGATATTAGTGTGCATGATTAGACGCGTTTTCTTTGGTTAAACCCTGAAAAAAAAATCAAGGGAATATGTTAAAAATGCTATTGTAGCAACCTAAAAAACCAAATTTTCTTGATGTCTGTTTTAGTAGCGGGCACCCCGAATAATAATTTTCAGAAATAGTGGATGATCAAAATGAATTATTCTTGAGTGTGACCATAAAATAGATCTTTCATTTGCTAATTGAGTTTTCTTTGGTTCGACATCCTAGGTACAAAAGAAAACTCGAAGAAAATGCCTCGTGGCTGGCCAATTATATACGTGTTTAGTGCAAACAACCAATCCCAATAACTTGAATTTAGAACTATTTAGATGATGAACTAAAAAATAATGAATTAGAAAGATTGAAGGAGGCTCTTTTATTTTGAATTATTCTCCACGTCCATGTTATTTTCTTGACTTCGCTCAAGAAAAGTAGATTGTTCTGCTTCCTATCCACGTCCCAAAATGTCGACTAAATCAAAACTCCACAACCCTTTAATGTTTGTTTGAGTGGCTTAAAACACTTCCCTTTCGTGCGCTGCTAACTGGCTCGTTTATCGAGAATGTTTGCGCTTTCCGCCAAGCTACAGGGCTCCAAAAGGGCCTGCGGAGTGATTAGCTTCGCCAGATGGTTGAGTGCCGAGCAGGCGAGAGGCGATGACTTGGCTGGAACATAAAGGTCTCGCAGGAATCTCCGTCACTTGTTCCTGCGCGCGTGGCCACTTTGCGCTAGGGCTTCGAAAGCCAATTAAAGGAAAGCAAATGAACGCCTCTGTGCTTGTCGGTGCTTTTCATGCCCTTCTCCCCACCCCCTTGGTGACCTTGTGTGTGTTTTATGAATTTTCACCTTTGCCAACGAATCGGGAGAACAAGTTTAGACCGTGGGCGCCCAGGCCTCTCAACCCAAATTCCTGCCTCCAAATCAACTGACTCCGATGATTCATGAGCTATTATTAGACATTTACGATGGTTTGGAGTATTTTCACGAACGGAGGGAAATGCGTGAAACATCGTTGAGCGTTCTCCTTTCGTGACTGAAAACACCGCTTCGAACAGCAGTCAAGCGCATGAGGCAATGCCTATACAGCTTATGGACATATTATCATGCAAAACACTTGTACTTGCGATATATATATATATATATATATATATATATGCATATATATAATATAACATTGCAGTAATGAGGTCACTAATCGAGAGGAATTTAGAATATAATCAGGACGTATTTGCCTGTTTCGTATATTTCGAAAAAGCGTTTGATAGAGTGAATTGGGAAAAATTAATGCATGTATTGCAGAAAATAGGAATGGATTGGAGGGACAGGAGACTGATCCGCAACCTGTACATGTCTCAGACTGCTCAGGTGCGAGTGGGGAACGGAGAGTCAGGATGGGCAGTGTTAGGAAGAGGTGTAAGGCAGGGTTGCCCATTGTCACCGGTACTGTTCAACGTATATGTAGAGGAAATGATTAAAGAGGCATGGGAAGAACTGGAGGTAGGAATGGAAGTCGGAGAGGAATTCGTAAAATCGGTTAGGTTTGCTGATGACCAAGCATTAGTTGCTCAGTGAGCCAAGGGGTTGCAAGCATTGCTGAGTGAATTGGAGGTTCAGTGCGATAAATATGGGATGAGAATCAATATTAATAAAACACAGGTTATACGATTTTCCAGAAAGAAAAAGACTAAGCTAAATATTAAAATAGGCGTGGAAAAAATAGAGCAGGTAGAGCAGTTCACATATCTCGGAAGTGTTTTGGACCAATACGGTCAAAGTGGTAGGGACGTAAGGAGAAGAATTGCGCTAGGCAAGGAGGCTTTCTCAAGGAGGAGGGAGTTGATGACGGGGACGTTGAGTAGAGATGTTAAGACAAGACTCGTAAAAACTCTGATATGGAGCGTAGCTATGTATGGTGCGGAAACGTGGTCACTGAAGCAGGAGGATAGACGTAGATTGGAGGCTTTTGAAATGTGGGTGTGGAGTAGAATGGAGAAGGTGAAATGGACCGAAAGGAAAACAAATGAGAGAGATGTGCTGGAGATGGTGGGTGAGGAGAGGGGTTTGTTGGGAGAAATCCTATGGAGGCAGGAAAGATGGATGAAGGGCATATTGAGCGGCAGTGAGATGTTGAAGAATGTAATAGAGGAGAGAATGTTGGGAAAACGAGGACAGGGCAGGAACAGGATAGGGACGTTGGACGGGATAAAGGAAAGAAGTTACATTACGATCTTTCTTCACTAGTTCTTGCAACAACAACAATGTTTTCTACCACCATAATTGGTTTTGGACGAACTTCACGGCTTTCGTAGCTGAGCAAACCGCGGACATGATGGCATTCGTTATACCAGTATTGTACAGCGGCAAAGGATGGGGCTTCATTGCCAAAATTTGCAATAAGTTGATTGATGCACTACTCTCTTGATAGCCCACGTTATAAATGATAATAATCATCGTACAATATTGATCACGAGTTAATTCTAATTTTTTGCTGGGAAAAAATTTTCGAGTCACCGTAAGCAATACAAGAATGATCAAACGACAAAATATTCTGTAGGAAAGTAGCGTTAAAAGGGTCAATCTTTTAGATGGAAACGTCAGATGGTTCCTAAAGCACTTATAAGGCTATATATGGTCAAGGCTATAAATATAAATAGTAAATCTCTCATTTTATTTTTTTTCATATACCAACGCAGGGACTCTGTTAGTGATTTCGTAACATTTCAACAATTTTCAAAAATATAAAAATCATTCGGTCTGACCAGGTTTTGAGCCGGATCCCTTGATGTCCTGGCCGAGTGCTTAGCTAATGAAGCTTCCGAGGCGTCCTCTAACGCTCCGAATTATTGGGGACTTTGAAAGGAACAAGTTGCTTTCGCGAAATACCGTACATACAATGTCAAAGGTATTCGTAGTTGTGTGCGCGTTCCACCACAGTCCACGAAGTTAAAGCCACGCTTTAAAGAATATGCTGCTTTACCTTTGATAAATTCAAAAGCTGTGGGAGATACCGCAATCGTAACTTTTAATGGAGTCATCCACTAACGCTCGTTACAACGCAACAATTTTCAAAGTGTTAAAATCATTCACCTTGACCGGAATTCGAACCCGGATCGCGTCTATGTTTTGTCGAGTGCTTTAGCCAGTGAAGTTTCTTTCATTAAAAACCCTTAGGGATAGGAGTTAGGTCGAATATTTTTCATCAATGCTGTATTTTAATTGTGTCGAACATCTCAATGCAGAAACACAACTATGTTCTGTCCTTTCTTAATTTATTGGAAAAAATAATGTTATTTATGTTATGCCTAATTATTCTTTTAGCTTTTGTCTAACATCATTTTTTAATGTTTTATCGATACGTCCAGATCAAAATAATCAGTTTCTGTAATCAGAAGATGACAGATAATTTCAATTTTTAATGATTTTTAGTGACCAAGTAGTATGGGCCGATTAAGGTTTTTCTTTAAAAACATTGTTATCTCTCATTGTCATGCTAGTTATCACGCTGTCCATAGATGGCGGTGACAAGGGTAATGGCAAGGCAGTTTTCTTGCGCAGCTGACCCTTTTCGCGAGGACCCTGGAGAGGGAAATGTAGGGGGAGGGGAAGAAAATGATGGAGAGGAATATGATGTGTGAAACGAAGAATGAATATAAAAATTTGGTGATGGAATTTGAGAATGAAAGTCAGGTGTTGAGGGATGTATGAAAGTGTGGGGGATGAATGCAGATTGTTAGAACTAGGGAAAGGGTTGAAATGAATGAAGGGTGCATATGTTCGCCAGCTCTAGGGTGTGGCCCTCAATATAAAATGCTTTGGAAAGTAAGGAATGAATTATGGAAAAGTTCGTTTGGGTTGAGGATGGAGATACGAAAGAGATCAGGGGTTACATATTGGTGTGGTGTCCGTTGATTCGTATGGATAAGGGTGTGTTGCATCCCCTCAACGTAACATTCGGGCGTGCACTGCATAGCAAAATACACCCGAAGATGGTTCGTAGTGCCGGATGCGTGAATGTTATACGATATTCTGTTGTTTGATCTGCAGAAAACGGTGTTTGGACGAAATACTGGGAGGATTTGAGTCATGGTGTCTTACGTCGTTGAGAGGCTAGTTAGGAGATCCCTTTCTCTCTCTCTTACCTCTTTCAATGAAAGAGTTGGAATAAGCGTGCTGCCTAAGTTTGGTGAACGTCTTTAGCGAACTAAAAAGTTTTTATTTCAAGTCCAGTGGGGGTAAGATGCGACGATTTAGGAGCTCCCCTAAAAAAAACCCCATCTTTAAGAAAAATGAAGAGAAAACACGATAAAACTACAGCTAACTTCGTATCAATACCGAAAATGCTCTGCATCCATAATTTCTGGTTCCTTTAGATTTCTCCCAACATTCCTCTCCCTTTCCCCACAATGCCTTTTTCCATTCTGTTCTGTACATATTTTAGATTCTTGTCCACATCCACATTTCAAATTCCTATAATCCATGCGTATTATCTTTTTTTTAATTGTCATTTTTTAGTCCTATACGAAAACATGTCCCTTTTCAAAGTTTTGACGAGCCTTTTTTAAGGCCTTTACTCACCAACACCCTCCTTCTTTTGAAAGCTTCTTTGCTTAACATAACTCTTCCTATCCCCATAATAATTTAACCATCATGATCAAAAACTTTTAAAATACATGAACTGTTCAACCTACTTAAAGTTTTGACCTCCTACTTTAACGTTTAACTTAATTTTTCTCTTTCTTGAATAACCTTAACCGTTGGTTTGTTTGCATTAATTCTCATCCTATACACATCAAACTGACTATTTAATACCATTGCTAGTGATTTTACCAGCCCTTATATTAGCCAAACGATTATCGAAGGTAAAAGAGAAAAGAAAATGAAGTAATTGTATAAATAAATTAAGTTAAACTTTAATGTATATTAAAAGTACCATATTTGATTTCGAAAAATGTTTCATGACTGGTAATTATGCGCGGGTTAAAATGTTTTTCACTAAAACACCCAGGGCAGTCAATGGCGTCTTGTTCTTGCGACAAAAAAATATTTCAAGTCGTCAGAACTGAAGTTAAAATAGATTGGATCGTAATTCAGCAGACGTAACATAACTGTCAGAAAACAAATTTGAAATCAACTCCAAAATCTATCGTCCAGAGAAACAGAAATTCCATTAAATTTCATACATCCTTAATTGTTTTAGCGAGTGTCACGGATTTCACGATCATGGTCGTAATAAAGTTCGGTTTCAATTACATAAGATGTCTTCAGCTGGACGCCATCCTTTGCTGAGCATGACATGTATTTTGATTCCCAGACATTAATCAACGTATACTCGACAGTTGATGGGATATTTCATGAATTTTTGCCGTAGTTGCCATAGTGTGAGCGAATATATATCATGTTGAGTTCTCTATCAAAAGGAACTCGTCGCAAATAAGTTTCGTTATTCATTTGTTTAATCTACATATAGACGCTTTTTTGTGGAAGCTGTGGCTGACTTTATATGACAAACGGTTTTTCTTTTAAAATATCTTGAAGGATTTTTTATTCAATATTTTCTTTTGTTACAGAAACATCAAGAGATTATCTTTTCGCCAAATAGGAGTTTGAGATCATGCGATATACTAAATGCATATTGCATAAATGAGCATTATAAAGGAAATCCGTTGCGTCAACGGCGTTTTTTTTGTACTAATATTTAATTTTCCTTCCCGTAACTTTTGATTGAAGGAAATGATTTATTTTTATATTAGACCCTTTCAAATACATTGACTTCATTGTGACAGGGATAGTTTTGAGAGCTGTTAGAACCAAATTGGAGGAAGAATCAGTTGGAGATATCGTATTGATAATAATTAAAAGTAACTGAGACAATAAAAAAGCATCTATTTTTCAATTAAAACCTTTTAAAATTTTGTATTCAAAGGACCTCCAGTTGAAATTTTGCATGGAATTGTTCTGCCACAATAAAATTTATGAATTTAAAATTTGACATGGTTTATTTTGATCCGTGCGCTGTAATCAATCTTTTGAAATGTGAGAATTTATCTTTGATTACTATGGAAAGCAATCAAATAGGGCCGTGGGGATGGACAATATTCCCGCGGAAGTACTAAATGGCGTAAGAGAACTTAGAATCAAGAGCTTTAATGGTCTGATTCGTAGCATTTTATGAGTGAGGAATTTGGCAGGAAGATGTCGTCAGATTAGTGTTAGCTCCTATACGAAAAAAGGAAAAGTTGCCGCATGTGAGGACTTGCATATTAATGAGTTTAATTGCGCACGCAGTTCAAATTTATGCAGGATAATCATTAAAAGGATGGATATGCAGGGCAAATGGTTATTTTGGAAACAAACGGTAATGTGCTAGGTGTGGTGGGGGAAGGAGAGAGGAGGATTTTTGAGAGACATCCAAAGGAGGAAGGAGGGATGGAAGCAGAACATTTTGATTGGAAATGGGATGTTGATGACTGTGATATCTATATATATATATATATATTATTATTAGGTAATCTACCGGTTAAGGTAGGTTTTTGGATGGACACAACTATCAAACAAACATTCTGTGACTCCCCACCCAGCAAACCAATCTATGTCAGGTCCCTCTTCATCTCGGTGTACTTCCTTCCTCCCCTCATCCCGTCCAACATCCCTATCCTGTTCCTACCCTTACCTCGCCTGCCCAACATTCTCCCCTCTATTACCCTCTTCAACATTCCACTACCGCTCAATACGCCTTTCATCCATTTTTCCTGCCTCCATAGGATTTCTCTCAACAAACCCCTCTCCTCACCCACCATTTCCAGTACTTCCTCATTTGTTTTCCTTTCGGTCCATTTCACCTTCTCCATTCTTCTCCACACCCACATTTCAAAAGCCTCCAATCTACGTCTATCCTCCTGCTTCAGCGACCACGTTTCCGCGCCGTACATAGCTACGCTCCATATCAGAGTTTTTACGAGTCTTGTCTTAACATCCCTACTCAACGTCCCCGTCATCAACTCCCTCCTCCTTGAGAAAGCCTCCTTGCCTAGCGCAATTCTTCTCCTTACGTCCCTACCACTTTGACCGTATTGGTCCAAAACACTTCCGAGATATGTAAACTGCTCTACCTGCTCTATTCTTTCCCCGCCTATTTTAATATTTAGCTTAGCCTTTTTCTTTCTGGAAAATCGCATAACCTTTGTTTTTTTAATATTGATTCTCATCCCATATTTATCGCACTGAACCTCCAATTCACTCAACAATGCTTGCAACCCCTTGGCTGACTGAGCAACTAATGCTTGGTCATCAGCAAACCTAACCGATTTTACGAGTTCCCCTCCGACTTTCATTCCTACCTCCAGTTCTTCCCATGCCTCTTTAATCATTTCCTCTACATATACGTTGAACAGTACCGGTGACAATGGGCAACCCTGCCTTACACCTCTTCCTAACACTGCCCATCCAGACTCTCCGTTCCCCACTCGCACCTGAGCAGTCTGAGACATGTACAGGTTGCGGATCAGTCTCCTGTCCCTCCAATCCATTCCTATTTTCTGCAATACACGCATTAATTTCTCCCAATTCACTCTATCAAACGCTTTTTCGAAATCTACAAAACAGGCAAAAACGTCCTGATTGTATTCTATATTCCTCTCGACTAGTGATCTCATTACTGCAATGGCATCACGCGTACCTCTTCCTTTCCTGAACCCAAACTGATCATCCCCTAAGTAATCATTTGCCTTACTCTCTATCCTTTTGTTGATGATCCTGAGAATAACTTTAGCTGCATGGGATATCAAACTTATTGTTCTGTAATCCTCACATGACGAAGCCTTTGCCTTTTTTGGAATAGGAACGAACACCGATCTCACAAAATCTTCCGGCCAGATTCCTTCCTCATAGATACTACGAATCAGTCCATATATGGCCTTTTTCCCACCTTTCCCTAACCATTTCAACATTTCTACAGGAATATTGTCCACCCCCACAGCCTTATTTGCTTTCATCTCCTTTAATGCCCTTTCTATTTCATCGTCGAGTATGCCTGGACCTAAGCTATCTTCTTCTACGTCATGTTCCTTTTCTATGTCTAACCTTGTCGGCCTAAGTTCTTTACCATACAGTGTTTCTATATATTCCTTCCATCTCTCTTGGATTTTTCCTGGTTCAACTATTATCTTACCCCATTTATCTTTAACTGTTAGCACAGCTCTTGCCTTCTTACTTCCCGATAATAACTTAACCTTGCTGTATAGAGCACCAATTTCACCCTTCTTCTGTAAACTTTCCATATCCTCGCATTGCGTTTTCCACCATTCTTCTTTTGCTTTATTTGTGGCCCTTCTCAATTTATTGTTTAACTCTTTGTACTTCATTTTGCCTAACTCTGTGTTTACATTTTACCATCTTCTTCTCTCATCCATCTTCGCAATCATCTCATCCGTTACCCATGGTTTCCTTATCCTTTTCCCGTTAACGGTTCCTATAGTGTCTTTAGCGGCTTCCAATATCCCTTTCTTGATACATCCCCATTTTTCTTCGATAGCACTCAGTTCTTTACCGTCATCCATCATTTTCTCTACAGCCTCCTGATACTCCTTCCTCGTTAATTCATTTACTGCTTCTAAATTCCATTTTTTAACCCGCCGCCCTTGCCTTATCTTCTTGAAACGAACATTACATTTCATAACAACTAAATTGTGGTCAGAGTCCGCATCCGCTCCTGGGAAACTGTGCGAATTTATCACACTGTTCCTAAACCTGTGCCTAACCATAATATAATCTAACTGATACCTTTCTGAGTCACCTGGCATTTTCCATGTATACCTACGCCTTTTGTGGTGTCTAAACCATGTGTTAGTGATGACTAACCCCTGTCTCCTGCAGAATTCAATTGCTTTCTCCCCGCGTTCATTCCTCGTGCCTAACCCATAGTCCCCCACCTCACCACCATCTCTTCCTTCGCCTACCGTCGCATTCCAATCCCCCATCACTATCAAATGTTTCCCTGCAGGAACACTCGCGATGATATCCTCTAACTCATCATACATCCTATCGACTTCTTCCTCCTTGTGGTTGCTCGGTGGCATGTATACCTGAATAATGACCAAGTTCGTCGGCTCTGCTTTAATCTCTACGAGTAAAATTCTATCTGTCGCTTGCTCTATGTTGACTACGCTTCTTCCTACCCCTTTATTTAAAATTACGGCAACCCCTCGTTGGCTCTCATCCCCGCCGCTGTATATTACTCTATAATTGTCACTCCAGTAATCCCCGCTATCCTTCCATCTCACCTCGCAGAGGCCTAAAACATCTATGTTACCTCTTTCCATCTCTCGCTTAATATTTTCTAATTTGCCTCTCCTCAACATTGTCCTGACGTTCCAGGTTCCTATTCTAACTACTTTCGCCTTCTTCTGAGTCTTCTGTCCTGCTGAAGTTATTTCTTCCCTGCAAGGGTTTCGTGGGATGACGACCGCGGAAGCCTTGCCCCTCCCGCTGCCGGGCACGACACACGGCCTCTTGGGCCGTGTCCCGTAGTTGCCAGGACTCATATTATCTATAGTGCCCATCATAATATTCTTGGGAATCATAATTGAGGTGGTTTCCCGTTGCCTTCCTCAATAGTGTTTTTAACGTGACACCATCACTTAATGGCCGCCCCACTGGGGTCAGACGCCATTGCAGCCGCCTCACTGAGGAACAGACGCTGCGTGGACTACCTTTCTTCTGGCTCCTAACCTTCGACCTATCTGGCATGGGTGACCCTTCCAGGAGTAATTATTATTACTCCCGCCAGCACAGCTCTAGGGGTCATCGGAACACACAAGCCCTTCCACCACGACAAGGTTGTAGTCCATGGGAGGGATATATATATATATTAGGTAATCTACCGGTTAAGGTAGGTTTTTGGATGGACACAACTATCAAATAAACATTTTGTAACTCCAAACAAAACCCAATCCAGCAACCTAATCTACATCAGGCCTCTATTCATCTCTGTGTACTTCTTTCCTCCCTTCATCCCGTCCAACATCCCTATCCTGTTCCTGCCCTTTCCTCGCTTGCCCAACATTCTCCCCTATATTACCTTCTTCAACATTCCACTACCGCTCAATACGCCTTTCATCCATTTTTCCTGCCTCCATAGGATTTCTCTCGATAAACCACTCTCCTCACCCACCATCTCCAGTACTTCCTCATTTGTGTTCCTTTCGGTCTATTTCACCTTCTCCATTCTTCTCCACACCCACATTTCAAAACCCTCCAACCTAACACCTTTGATATAGTCAGTTGAATGGCGCCTTAATAGAGAACAGTTCGCGTCCTTCGGTTCAAATTACGTGGTTTCTTCCTTCGCTTGCGGACAGATAATGTAGTCACCGTTCAACTGTAATTATGCAAGAGGGAAGGTGAATAAGCTTCGCAGTAGAGCTAGCCCACAATTCCAGTACAGACGGCGGCGTCTTCGTAAATTCCTTGATAAGAATTCAATCTTCCTAGAAGTAATCACGAGTGCTGCAATCCGTTCGCGATAGGTGGGTCTGAACTTGAGTCGCTTTATGCGTGGGTTCTAACACTTAAGTCCACCTCAAAGGATTAGGAGAGGACTACTTTATCACGTATAGCAGAGACAAGCAATTCATTGGAAAAATATTAGAAAATGAATAGGAGGGTGTGGTAGTGGGGAGGTAGGTCGGTTTATCAGTCACGACTATAAAAAGAGATATAAAAGGCGAACTTATAAACATGCGCTTAGGAAATTCATTCCCCTTGATGAGAAACATTCTGAAATCGTCCGAACCAGAATAAGTTACGCATCGCGTAAACATGCCACCCAAACTTCTTATCCTCATCTTAATTTAATTCTTCCATCGCTATTCACCGGTATTTGATATTTGACTATAGATACAGGTGCCTATTGTTCAACTTTATTTCAGGTTTTTTTCAAACGTTTATACTAATATCCTCAATGATAGTTTTTGTTTCTGGATTTTACATGGCGACCGGTTTAAGAAACTTAAGAACATTAAGAGTCATCTGCTTGTTCACCGCGTCAACTATTACCAATTACATACTTTTTAATTCGCAGGCGAGAATGAAGAGGAAACGTGAATACAACTTACTAACTTCGAAATTTGAAAAATTTTAACGTATTTATATGTAAGCAAATGACTTATTGTATTTTCCTTTGGGGGACGAGTGGTGCTAACTTATGATGGCTATAGGAGTTTTTCTTCAAATTGTTAAATTGCTGTGATTATTATTTTTCCATGCCATAGTATCCTAAATTTTTGGTCATTGATGTATTCCGAGATTATTAGAGCGTAAAAAGTTCTACTTTCCTGTGAGAAAAGAATAATAATAAATTACAATATCAGTTCCAAAAGAACGTTTACCTGAGTTTGGGACAGCGTATTTGGACAATAATTTGAAGTATTACGTTGCGTTGTGTATCAAGAATGTGTCTTTTTTTCTTCGATGATAAATCCCTCAAGAGAGCTTGAGAAAATGTTAACAAAAAATATTCGAGTCAAAAAAATATCCGTTTTTTTATCCTGATAAACTGAATAAAGTGTAAAATTTAAAATGTAGAATTTTTCCTTAAAAAATGAAAAACTTTGAATTTTTAAAGTGTAAAAATCATTCTCCTTGATCGAGTTTTTACACTTTGAAAATTCTGCATTTTAATGCACATTAGCGGAGGACTCCGTTAAAAGTTCTTGTCGTGGCATTTTATTCATTCAAATATCCTTTGAGGTATCGCTAGGGTGTGAATACCCACGAGACTAATTTTGTCCCCGAATATGACCCTATCGCGGTCGGAAAATCTCCCGCTGTCCTTTGAATGAAAACTTTTTGGAACGAAAATTAATCTGTTGATTCCAAAAAACATTAGTGCAATATAGAGCATATATTTGTGAATACTTCAATGAAAATTCATTACTATGTCTTGTTGTGCGAAGAGATTTTCTTAATTTTGTAAATACACTTTTATATTGCCAACTGGATATTGGAGAAAATCCAAATTCGGATCGTCATATGTATTTCCGGTTGTCCCTAAGTTATTTGGACCTTCAACGACAGTGATATAGTCCCTAGTAGTCCCCATTTGCGCGTGTTCCCTCGTGTTCTCTCTTTAAGAGATCGATTGTTCGCGACAAAATTGCAAATCGTATTTCCAGTCGAGTGATCGGGGGAGGGCGGCCGTGACCAGCCGGACGTCGGTCGCGCTTTCCCGCGTGAGCGTAGGACTGAAGACATGCCCCGCTCACGTCCTCTCCCGAAACCGGTTAGGGATTATCTCAATACCTAAGCGTTTCAAGCCTTTGGTCTTTTCAGACTCACTATCCTACGCTTAAACACCCGACTGCGGAACTTGTCCAGATCTCTTGCGGTGACCGGGCTTGGTGAAGTAATTAATTGGTTCGAGGCAACGGCTCCGACGGTCGATTAACTGCGGAAGGTTTTGGCGGAATAGTAGGCAGGATCGATCGGAGGAACGGGATGGAGAGAATGAGCAGTACTTGACGCCACTCTTCCACATATAATACACACCCCATTATCCCTCACATCATTGGTGTTGACACAAATATCTTTAGCTTACTGAACGTTGGCAAATAATTTATTTATATTTATATGTTTTTCAGTACTCCGCAAGCCACCGCTAGCGTGTGTGGCAGGGGGTGAATACGCACTAGACTAATTATGACCCGAATATAACCCTACCGCAGTCGGACAATGTTAGTCTGATCCCTTATCGTTCGTGGAAAAAATGACATCAAAAATCTATCTGTTCTACACTTAATCTCTAATTTTATAAGCATGATCTCTCCTACCGTAGTACGATGGGGGTAATAATACATTTTCAACATCACTGCTAAAGAGACGCCCTTCCAATTTATGCGAGAGTAATTTAATCTGTAATTTAACCTTGTCTCCATTAAGTGATTCCCAGCCTAGATCCCCTAATAATTTTGATACGTTACTAAGTTTATCATATCGACATGCTACAAATTTAGCTCCTCTACGTTGCACGCAATACAATTCGGCAATTGATCCAACTTCGTGAGGATCCCATATACTTGCCGCATATTCTGAATGAGGTCTAACAAGCAAAAGATGACCTTTTCATCACATTTACCCAGTACTCTTTTAATAAATACTAATTTTTTAGCTTGTCCACACATTCCCCGAATGAGTTTCATCCAGAAGAGGTCGTGGGTGAGGGTAACGCCCGGGTATTTAATTGGAAATGTTCGTTGAAGTATGTAATAATCATCAGAATTCCATTTGATTACCTTAGCCCGCCATATTTTTTCTCTATTCAGTCTATTTTGGCTCTTCTTAATTTGTCCTCTGTACATTTTCTTGGTCTTACTTCACGTGATATTCCTTTCAATCTTCCGTTTTATCATCCCCCTAAGATTAGGAGACAAACGACCAACATAGTTAAGGCAACATACCCTCGCGTTCCTAGATTTGGAGTGTAACTGGAAGTTATTCGTAAGCGGTTCGGAGTTGACGCAGTAAAGGTTACGTCGAGTTAATGTGTCAAGCGGCAATGTTGCGCCGAGCTGAGTTACGGTGGGAATGGAGTTAAAATTTGGACACCTCCTTAGTATGACGGCTGAGGTGAGGTCACTTGGTTTAGTTAAGTTACCGTAATCGTGTTAATTGTCCTTGCAACATCCTGAATTGGTACCTGAAGAGATGACGTATTGGATGCTTGGTGGCTTAACTTGCGCGAAATTTATGGCATGCGGCAAATGAAAGTTTAATGAAAAAACATTGAACCTACTCTTGAGGTTTCGTAAAATGAAATGATGTTCTAAGATACACTTTTAATCTACGCAATAGCCCACTGGCCACCACGAGGGTATATGACGAAAAGTGTTTGAAAACTACCCATTCATTCATGCATGGTACTGCGAATTGGTGCCAAAAAGTGCCTCCGAAGGAAATATTTTGTGCAGAAACCATTAACAAATTATCTGTTTACACAGTCTACAGAAATGTATTTGTCAGTCTACCGTTTGAAGGTACGAGTTGCTTGTACAGGGTTCGTCCGGAAAATAAGTGTACTGATTTTTTCCCGCCGCTCCAGGCGCGCCCAGCACTGCTCTGACGGGCTGCGATTGGAGGGGGGTATGTTTGCCAGCGACGCTAAAAAAGGCAGTCGGCTCTGAGCTGTGGTGTAGTGAGGAGCTCTGTTAACGCGAACCTCCACGCTCGACCCACGTCACGGAACGCGATGCCGAAGTTTTTGGAGCAGGGTTATTCCATCAAATTTGCGGTAAAGCTTGGGAAATCGTCTACCGAAACTGTCGGTATGATTAACCAGGCTTACGGGGAGTCAGCCATGTCCAGAAACATGATCTTTCGGTGGCACAAGATGTTCCTGGAGGGCAGAGAAGAGGTCGACGACGAACCACGGCCTGGACGCCCATCAACGGCACTCATCGACGAAAATGTGCGAAAAGTTCGCGATGTACTAAACTCTGATCGTCGTCTTAGTGTTCGGATGATAGCAGAGCAGTGTAATGTGCCAAAAACAATAGTGCACGAGATTATTAGGGACTAATTACAGATGCGAAAAATTTGTGCAAAGTTGGTGCCGAAAGTGCTCAGTGATGATCAAAGACTCAATCGTTTGGAAATCGCGACACAACTTGCGGATCACTGCAAAAATGATCCACATTTTTTAGAGAACGTTTCTGTTCCCGAAGATAAAGAGGAGTTTGAAAGAAACGCGATACGGGACTTTGGACGCCGTCAAAGAGGCCGTGACGACGTGTCTTCGAGAGGTTCCCGATGATGCCTTCGCGGGAGCGTTCCAGGAATGGGAACGCCGCTAGAACAAGTGTATCGACTCACAAGGGTCCTATTTTGAGGAATATTAGCTTAAGATATGTAAAAGTGTAATACATTTTTTTTCCTGAGCTCAGTACACTTATTTTCCGGACGAACCCTGTGTGAAGAAAGACTACGCTTTACACTCATTTCGCCTTACGCGCTTCCTACATTTAGCCACGACTGAAAAAAAATAAACTTGGCACTTCACGATAAATTATGCCCGCGAAAATTTTTGCTCTCAAAAGTTGCAAGGCGCGTAAGGATAATTATTTCTCCAACAAATTCATCGGGAGATGTTCCTAGTCCATAAACCTACGGTAATGAGTGAAGGAAAGATTAGAAAATTGTGTCGACAGTTCGAAAATGGCCGCTTTAATGTGTATGATAAAGGGCAAAATGACAGGCACAATGTCCAGACCGATGAAATCGCACGAGTGGACCAAGAACAACGATCTAATCGACTATCGACCATTAGTGTTTAGTCTGATAACATTTCTTCTTTTTTCACGCACCAATATATACGCGATTGCTATGAAAAGGCTATGATTATCAAAAATTGTGTACTTGGTGGTTGCGGAAAATTATTACTGACCGGAAAATTATTACTGAACGACAGGAGTTAGGATAGTTGATTGCTCGAGAGTTTTGGGACCGCAATTGGCAAGACGGAGATGACTTGACCTTGCACCTAGGGGTTATTTCCTCTTCTTGAATTTGTAACAGTGGCTTTGTGGAAACGGTTTGAAGACGATAATGAACTCAAGACTGCCGTTGTTAACTGGCTCAATTCCCAAGAGGCGATTTCTATGCGGAGCGATAAAAGTAGCTGGTGAAGCGTTACGAAAAGTGCTCAGTAGCGAAGGGTGATACTATAGAAAAGTGAAGTAGGTTTGTTGGATTCTACAAGCGTCGTACAAAATATCATTGCTTACGCGGCATTTTATAAACAGAAAGAACTTGTCGTGAACTGTATTACTTATTACTCGTATTCTACCGGCTAGGTAGTTTTTGGATGGATGCAGTATATACGAGTACGTAGAATGAGAACGATAATGGTAGAACGATACATTCCTCTACATCTCTTATCAAAACAAAACCTGATATCCAGTACTACAATAAGCCCCTCTTAATCTCCGTATACTGCCTTCCTTCATTCTACCCCAACACGCCTATCCGAATTCCTACACCTTCTTCGCCTGCCCAATATTATCCCTTCGATCACAGTCTTCATCATCCCCAATTTCCAACCAAAATGCTATTTATCCATCTTTCTCCTGGTTCCTTTGGAGATATCCCAACTATTCTCTCTCCTCCCCCACCATGAACAAGAATTCCTCCATTTATATTGTTTTCCGATCTGCAAAGTGTAAAAATTGATGAGAAAATGTCCAAGGGTATTTCAATTATAACAATTGAATTCCACTTGAGCCAAATAACTATAGCCTACATGCGGTTAAATAAACATACACTTCGGCCGTTCAATTTCTCTCGCTGCCTTCCTTTTATGAAGGATGATCTCATCAAATTTCCATACTCCAGCGTGCCTTTCTCTCATTCTATCCTGATTGGGAGTAGAATTTAATTTTAGAGTTAATCAAGGTCTCACGAATCACAGGGAATTTCACCTACTGTTTGAGAGAATGCAGTTCTACGGAGCGTAGACATTGCAATCTAATTGGGAATGCGGATCGAGTTCTCGCAGCGGATACGGTTTGAAAATGGTCGTTTTCATCGACTTCGAGATTTATTTTTTTTAAGGATTTATAGAAATGCATACGTTCAAAAAAAACTCGAGATATTCGACTCCTTCCCCTTACGTTGGAAGCATTCTTTAATGAAAATGGGAGACCTCAGAAAAAATGTTCACCTCAACTTCCAGCAAATTCATCCTCATATACATGATATATTGTGAATGCAATGCTCATGATTTAATTGTGACGCGACTATCAGTGGCAGCGCGGTAAACCCGGTTGGGAAATGTGGTGGTGAGTCTGCCCTTCCAGCGCAGCTGGTCGCCCGTTTGCTCCGAGCAGTCTGAGCGGAAAGACGTGCCTCCGCGTGAAGTGTGTTTCTCGATTTTGTAACATTACTGCGATGGAGCGTTTGCCTGAACAGCGATGCGCCCCCAGCCACACGTCCTTCATCGTTACCAACTTCCTGGTCCGGAGCACCAACAGTGATCCCATAGCCCCTTTACAGTCCCGACTTGGCTCCGTGCGACTTCTTTTAGTTTCTTTGACTGAAGAGAAACCTGAAAGGAAAGCATTGGGAGACCTTGGAAAACATCCAAAAGCATGTTACAACGATCCTGAGAGGCATTCCAGTCGAAGAGTTTCAGATTGCCCTCTAGGCGTGGCAGACACGTCTCCGCAAGTGTATATTGATGCAGGGAGAGAGTATTTTGAAGAAAATTAAGCATTTGTATAAGTAAGATCAATGAATCTATTTTTTTCCGGAGAATGCGCATTATTTTTATAGTAAACACCGTAAGCTGCCCCTGTCTCAGACAACAAATTTCATATAAGGCTCCTTAGGTTAATTTTTTATCGTCCTTATCGTTAATTTGGTTTTAGAGTAAACATTTTCCCTGTACTATCTGCTATCTGATAATTAATTATGTCCATCATTATTTTCTTGGGAATGATAATCGAGGTGGTTTCCCGTTGCCTTCTTCAATAGTGTTTTTAACGTGACTCAATGGCCGTCCCACTGGGGTGAGACATCTTTGCAGCCGCCTCACTGAGGAACAGACGTTGCGTGGACTACCTTTCGTCTGGCTCCTAACCTTCGACCTACCTGTCATGGATGACCCTATCAGGAGCGATAATCACTGCTCCCGCCAGCATAGCTGTAGTGGTCATCGGAACGCACAAGCCCTACTACCACTTCAAAGCTGCAGTGCAAAGGGAGTGGGGGGGGGTCATCCTGTATCAGTTTTCAGGGTGTTATTGTTTGACAAAGTTGAGAAATATAGGGATTTCTAGTCTGTGGCTTTCTAGACCCTACTTAAATGCGGTGGGTTACCATTACATAAATAAATTAACTAATCTTAAGACTACCTCAATATTCTTTATAAAAGTAGTAGGTATCGTTTCGTGTCCTTGAAACTCTTCGGATTAATCTAAGGCGTGATTTTCATGTTCTTAATTTTGCTTACGGGAAAAATGGACAAATTCAACCCCTGTCTGGTCACAAATTCTCACCATACTCGCATTTTCGCACCCTCTTCATGGCCCTAATTCTCATTTTATTTTAATCCCTTGGGCAAATATATTTAATATCACAAATTTCTTCTTGTCCTCCATTCGTGGGTTGAATTTGACTCAATCATTGAAGGATGAACCTTCTTAATCAACCAAGTTTCAATCAATACCTTAATCAATCAAGTGTTCAAGGGAATGAAGAAGTGTTCAAGGATTGGGCAGTATGGTGACAATCAAAGAAAGGTATTAATGGAAAGCGAAAAAGGTGGTTGGTAAAAACAAAGTAACAAATCAAAGGAAAATGGAAAACACGAACTCAGTTACTTGGGTGTTTTTGCAAAATAGTAACCAATGTGTACCCCAATCACACCAAAACGATGAAAAAATAAATAAAGGAAATAGATTTATAATTAATCGATTATTAGGGTGTTTTAAGGGATAACAGACACGATAGGGCATTAAATTTACACAGCAGGGATATCTCCTATGCCAGGGACCCGTTGATCTCACACAGGAATGAAAATTAATTAAAAACAAAATTAAAAAATCAAAAAGAAAGGACCGAAGTTCACGTTCGCAGTCACTTAATCACTCGGGTATGTTAGACCTTTTTGAATTGCACTCATTCAGGGTTTACAAGGATTTCTCCTGTGCCAGGGACCCGTCAATCACACAGACGAATACAAAAGTATGGTAAACGTATGGACACAAGTCCGCACTCACTCAATCATTCCGGTGTGTTCGGAAACAGGGGCCTTTGTGGATCACAAGCACTCACACTTTTGGCGTTTACAAGGCTTTCTACTATTCCAGTGATCCGTCAATTATACCGAAATTACAAAACGAAAAAGAAACGACATAAGTTAACGCTCAATCACTAAATCAGTTGGGTGTGTTAGATCTTTTTGAATTGCACTTACTTACAAGTCCAGGGTTTACAAGGATTCCTCCTACGCTAGTGACCCATCATTCACACATATTAAAACAAGAATACTAAGGAAAGTAGTAGGTATCGGGAGCTAGGCAAGGGCTTAGAGAAAACCTGACACCAGGTGTTTCCTCTCAATAGTGGAGAAAGAGATTAAGTCCTAAAATAATTTAAAATAATTATTTTTTGGATACTTACATGCCGAAGGAGAACTATGGGAAGAGTATATTTGTGAATGCATGTATCATATTTTACACAATCTGAATTTACTGGCTCAGCTCGGACTGGGGAAATTTGAAAAGGTTGGTCAAGTTTGAACTCAACGGCTGGAAATCCAAGGAGGCGTTTTACAAGTATTCTTACACCCTATGTGCCTGCGAGTAGATGAATGTCAATATAACGAAGGTTTTGACCTTTTTCCAATACAAGACGCGTAGATGGCCGCCTGTAGACTTCTGTAAATTACAGAACATATTTTTGGCAGCTAATAGCAATGAAAATCATTTGTTTTAGGCTCCAGCTTAGCTCTGTCTTTTGAACGTCATTTGTTTTGCTGCTGCGACATGAACTGTTGTGTTCAAAATCGTAACTGCCGCCATTGTTCCATTAAATTATTATTCCTGTCTAATGTAGTCATTTCGGCTGGAATGTCCTTATTCGTACTGAAGATAAAAAGAATTCAACCCAAATAATTAATCTACCTATTGTATCACTCATTGTTTGTTCTTTGGTTTAAACCTTGTTTCCTTTGAATAATTTTATTGTTCAAACTCTTTGTCATCATTCACGCCTTCCCAAACGCACTTTTTTCACCTTTTCTCAATTCTATTTCCGCTGGTGACACTTTGAAGACTTTTTGGATGTCATTTAATACAGTATTGGATCGTGGGTATATATTCTGCCACGATTTTATATCTTTTGACACGAAGAGTTATTAGGTCTACAGGGGAAACTTCAGTGCATTTATCAAACCCTGGCGCAGACAAAAGAATTGGGTTAGTACGCAGTTGTAACGTCGAGTTGCGGAACTCAATATCTCAAACAGGGTTAAGTTCCCGCCGAGAGAAAATTTCACAACTCCCATTTAACCAAATTCGAGATCCGGCAACCGGTGGTGGGGGAGGAGG
The DNA here is from genome assembly GCA_037158775.1 of Hetaerina titia. Classification (NCBI taxonomy): domain Eukaryota; kingdom Metazoa; phylum Arthropoda; class Insecta; order Odonata; family Calopterygidae; genus Hetaerina; species Hetaerina titia. The sequence continues at coordinate 84,675,950 of CM073774.1, read as the reverse complement.
GTAAGGGGTTTAAGGGGAGCCCGTATTTCCACTAAGGTCCAATTAAAACGACGGATATCCCAATCAGTCTACCTGCCCGCATCATCATCTACTCCTCAAGACGCCCAAGAAGCTTCTTCCATGGCCGCGACCGGCGGGGTCTTCAATTATCAGGCCACCTCATTCTTGCCACCATTAAGTTCTCAACCCTATCCTCCTCCCAGGGTCGTCCAAATCTCCTTCGCCCGACGTTACTCAAGTGTCTGCTCTGTCAGCCTTCCAGTGCCCTCCCACTGGGAATAAATAAGTCCTTTCTCCTCACATTTCCTCCACCCTGCCTTCCTCCTGCTTATTTCTGAGCGTAATCCACCTTGATTAATATCTTATCACGTGCATTCGGTTTCCCGTTTCACCGTGCATAACACAAGTTGAAGAGCACTAATTGTATCTGATTCCCTGATTTTTCTCTTAATATCTCCATCAAGGTATATATATATATATATATATATATATATATATATATATAGATGATTTTGTCGAAGTAACACGGAAGTGTTAAATAAAAAACTTAGACAGCAACACACAATATGAGAACACATAAAAGGAACACTCACACGTTATTTCTTGATAATTTCGACGGAATCGAGCTCCGTCTTCCTCGGAAGATTAGTTAGGACTCTCTCTCTCTCTCTCTCTCTCTCTATATATATATATATATATATATATATATATATATAAATATAAATATAAATTTTTTTTCTTACTCCAATTCTTTAGGCAATTAGCAGACGACTGTACGTGGTATGACAGGAACTTCAATAAGAGATACAGCTTGTGCTAACTAGTTTTACTTATTTCAGATAGGAGTACAAAGACGAAAGAATCCCACTGTCCCTTTTAACATGAACATTAAATTCAATTAATTTTCGCTTCGTACTTAATACGTTTGTGTGCACCAATTATATAAAATTACCAATTAATGCTTTTTTTGGGTCTTGGAACCGGAAATGATTATTCGTCTAGAAGAGAGGTGACGTCCAAAGCGGTTTCAGGGAAAAACGTGACGTAGAATGATGGGAACCTAGGGTAAAGGTAAACATGTGACGTAAAATGATGGGGACCTATAGTCAACGTAAATAAGTGACGAAAAATGATGTTCACCTTTAGTAAGCGTAAACAAGTGACGTAAAATGATGTACACCTTTTGTAAACGTAAACAAGTGACGTAAAATGATGGCACCGTACCGGCCAACAGTCACCTCGTGACGACGGGGGGGAGTTGGGGAGAGTTGAAGAGGTGGAATTTACTTTGTGTTATATGTCAATCCCTCTCTCTCCGTATCGTGCTCCGTAGACATTATAAAATGGGAAAACCGTGACTGAACGAGTTCATGTGACAGTCTTACGTGTAATTCCATTTCATAGATCTATTGGCGAATGGCAGGTCATGCTTGAATTTCCCATACATACCGTATTTCACGATAACAACCCCATTTTCTGAATTAAAATAATATAATACCCAAAAAAAAGGTTAAGTGGAGCACCAAAAATGTATTTGTCTTTTACCTTTCTTCCCCTTTTTTCCCCTCAATTTAGCATTTATTTTTTTATCATTATTTTTTTAATATATATTATGTCGTATTTTCTTATAGTCGCCGTAGAATTTCCACTCTCTTTTTTGTAATGGTTGTTGTGCTGTTTTATGCTTGTAAACGACAAGGGGTTAGGTGAAGGTAAGGGGAAGGGACTGTCTTGTCTCAGTCTCGCCACAATAAAAACGTTTAATCAATATTATTATTGAAATGATTCTTGCCTGCCTTCATTGGTTTCTAAATAGATCGCTCTCTTCCTTCTTCTTTCACCGTTTACCCTCCAAAAGCCTCCCATATTCGACATCCCACTGCATTACAATATTTCCGTCTCCACTATTTTTCTGCCTTTCCCGAACAGCTTTCTCACCAAAAACATTAAAAAATTCAGCTTTTGTCTTCCTGAAACCATTGTATAACTTGTACAACAGCTTGTATGTACCGATTATCAAGCCTTCGGAAATTTCAACAACTGGTCAAAAAACTCCTTATTACTTAGGACATCCTTCCTTAGATAGGATAGGATGTGTTAGTTTTTCAATTATTATTATTATTAGGTAATTTACCGGTTAAGGTAGGTTTTTTTTTTGAATGGACACAACTATCAAATAAATAAATATTTTGTAACTGCAAACAAAACCCAATCCAGCAACCTAAACTACTATACATCAGGTCCCTCTTCATCTCTGTGTACTTCTTTCCTCCCTTCATCTCGTCCAACATCCCCATCCTGTTCCTGCCCTTGCCTCGCTTGCCCAAAATTCTCCCCTCTATTACCTTCTTCAACATTCCACTACCGCTCAATACGCCTTTCATCCATTTTTCCTACCTCCATAGGATTTCTCTCAACAAACCCCTCTCCTCACCCACCATCTCCAGTACTTACTCATTTGTTTTCCTTTCGGTCCATTTCACCTTCTCCATTCTTCTCCACACCCACATTTCAAAAGCCTCCAATCTCTGTCTATCCTCCTTCTTCAGCGACCACGTTTCCGCGCCGTACATATTATTATTATTAGGCATTACATATTATTGCTAGTGAAAGGATGTGGTATCCTTATTTATCAATCCGTACGAAGTGCTTCAGTTGGAACTTTCAATGCAGAATAAAATAAAAACCCATCAACTTTCGCAAAGTTCATGCTGAAGTGTGTGCAATCCAGCTTCATTTATATATCATTTTTGAAGGTCTGGTGAAAATACTTGATCATATATTTGTTGACAAAAAACGGGCATACTTTAGCATGCAGAGTAATCTAGAAATTCCCCTCCTATTCTACTACATTTACTTTTCTTTCTTGAGTCGCATGAATGATTCAAAGGAGAAGTTTTAAGGATGTTTTCATTCTGCATGGTTTAATATATGTTTTTTTTATATTTGTGAATGTCCCTTGATCACGCAAGGACGAAAGAAACGCATTAAGCGCCGTGGGAAAAATCTTCCGTATCAGCTGAGGTATGTGACGACATCCCCTCTCCCCGTTTTCAGAATTTCATCTAAACCCTCCCCCACACATTCACCTCATGGTTTCACTCGTGGTCAATTCACAAACTTTCGTAATCACTTTTTTGCGTTTGAGATAATCCACTGGAAAATCTAGGATCATGATTAGAGCGTATCTCCCTGTGATATCGGCGGGAGTAAATTAACTCCGAGTTCGGAAGAAACGATGCAGAATTAAATGCGGGAAAATCTGAATTCGGGTGGGTGTTTAGAGTCGGGGAAGCGAAAGGGGTGTGGATTTATTAGTTCCAGCCGCATTTTCGCAAAGCAGATTTGTTGAGGTAGGACTCGTGAAAGGTGCTGGGGTTTTGGGCCATGAGGAAAATCCCGAATTACCCCGTTACATATTGCGACAGAGGAGGGCGATGTTATTTTATTTCTGTCCTCCGGAACTTCCTGCGGCGGTTATAGTCTGTCTTTTTTTCAACGTCGTACCCGTCGCAAAGGTCGAAAGTTCATGCACCAAATGACTAGCAAGGGATTTAGCACCGGCGATGGTGACCTCTCCGCCGGAACCCCCGAAATGATTTTCACGCATCGCTTCACACTTCCGTGAACACGTGAAGTCATTCGAGTGAAATGAATTCGTCTTGTTTCTTCACTCAGTCTTTATACGTCATTCGATGTTCATATAATTCATTTTATCTTTTAGCGATCCATAGGTATATTGTATCTTAAGCAAACGAGTAGTTATCATTTTTTATTCCTCCAGCATGAATAGATTGCTCAAATACTGAAGTCTCCTAAATTTTTATGAGCCATTTTCATCAGAAAGTTGAAGCTTCAGTTCATTTCACGAAAAATTCTTTTTGTAGGCAGAGACATTTTTCAAACTTCGATGCCATGATGACCGCTGAGAACGTTTCAATGTTGGTTGCCTTTTGACCAACTGAAGAAACCGGCTGGTCCGTAGCCGAGGCTTGCTTCTTGGGTTAATTGCTTCGTTACGGCGATCGGCCTTCTTTGGACTGCCACTCACCCACGAATGCATATTTTGCTCATACATATAAAACACCGTCACCACATGTTTATCATCCAATTGAAGATGAGGTTCCACGGGTATTGAACCAAATAAGTAGAGAAAACGTATGATTACTCACTGTTTTGTGTACGTTAAGCGCCGCCATTTTAATTATTGAAAATACTTCTCACTCTAGCGGCAACTATACGAACCTTTTAAACTGTACGATGCAGCCATCTTGTATTCTTAACTTCTATTTGCGTAATTTAAGCTCAACCACATCTTACGAACTACTCTATATCCCATGTATATTAGAAATTGGGCGATCTTAGGGTTTAATTACTCGTGCATATTTTACCTTCAGCTTAAACTTCCTATATATTCCCAGGAAATAAATTATAGGGTGGCCGTAGAATTTGAAAGCGCCTCGTATGTTTCATACATTCCGTTGTTTAGGATAAAAGTCACAGTAATATCTAATGCAAAAGAAGTAGGTGAAACACACAGTTTTGTCACAAACAACACAGTCAACTTTGTAATCCTATTGACTTATTCATAGGAAATCTGTAACATTGACGTACGAAATTCTTCAGATGAAGGGATTATAATTGTATGTTCTTTGGGTATTTTGTGTTTAGTCGAGTAATGTGGAATGATAACCAACGTATCGTGACCACTCCCGGTCATCTTATCAAGGAAACTACGAGCCTCGAGGAAATTCGTATCAACAAAACGTGGGGAATCCCACTTTACGCGGAAAATCCCGAAGAAATCCTAATCACGTCATTACCAACCAATAGTACCTCAACTTTGAACTAAGAATAGGCGTGTAACAGGTGCAGAAGTATTCTTCGGAAAACATATTGACAATTGTCTCCCTTAGTTTGAGATTATGCAAATAATAGAAGAAAGATAATGCATCCGCAGAGATATGGTCAAGGGGAACACATTTAGGGTTTAAATTCAGTTATAACATTGATTTATTTGCGTCTGCGCATTTTCAGACTTGGAAGGAATGCCTTTGGAGAAATAGAATTTTTATCTTTTAGAAAGATGCCAAAACAAATGAGTAAGTTGTAGGAATGGTGAAAAGGAAGGAGTGATGGTAGTTGGGAAGAATCCAAAAGAGGTAGGAAAGATTGTTACGGAGCATATTAATTGGCAAGGAGATGTTGAAGACTGTCCTTTAGAGGGGATCCCGTTAGGTAAGTGAGCAATAGGAAAATGGAAGAAAGAAGCGGGGCAAGAAATGTGGATGCAGAGCATTACCATTGGCATTTTAAATGTTCTTTGCCTAACGTAATTCTACCCCTGGTTGACTGTTGATCTTTGGATATCTTGGTCCAAAACGTTTCCAAGATATGCAAACTATTCCTCCCGCCCTAGTTTCTGCTTGGCGTATTTTAAAGTTTTACTTAGCCTCCCTCCTCGGGTAACTCACAACCCTATTCAAAACCATTTTTTTTATTGCTTCTCTTCCCACATCTGATACACTAATTTTCTAATAAACTCGGAAGTGATTGATCTGATTGGATAACTAAAGGTTTTTCATTCTCATATATAAATGAATTGATATGTTTAAGCTCATACCTATTAGGTTATGTCTGGAAAATATGCTTTTACAGCAAGTGATGTGATGTAGATATTCTAATGTGCAATTCGTATAACAGCATGAAAAGTACTACAACGCTTTGGTAGACCGTAAAATGCCTCAACCTTATGATTAGAATATGAACAAAATCAAACTATTTTCGGTTTTTTAACCATTGCATTTTGGCAAATATAATTTGGCATTGACGATTCGATACACGCTATGGAAACGTTTCTCTTAATTAATTACAGTTGAAGATTTTGAAGTAATTTGAGGAATTCATCTTAATTGCTCCGGCCTGTAATTTAGTCGGATTGCCAGCTTTACCGTTTGGAAGAAGTTTCCGAAATAGTGCATCAAATATGACCATCGTACGGAAGATTTCTCCAATTACAGTGCTGGAAACCAGATTGTACCGAATCACTCTAGCTTTATAACCCACATTAATGACTCTCGTCGTTATTCTGTCCGTCATTTCCCTCTCGTTACATTAGAAAGGGAGCTCTCGTATCCTTAGGGATAAAGGAGGAATGTCTAATTTCTCCAATTCTCCTTGGTTTATGCGCAAAAGGTAAAACCGACATGACGAGGACAACAGGTTTAAGAAAGAAAATATTGCGCATAACTTCACCCGGAGTGGCACAAGCTTCATCGTTGAGTAATGCCGAATTTACGTGTCCCACGTTCATTGTCCAAGTGTTACAACTCTTGAAAATATTTAGGGTTGACCTCGTTAATTGCTTTAGTTTATCGAAACAATACTAGGGTGCCGAGAATGCACGAGTAGTTGTTACAAGTATTAGCGACTGAAGGAATGGTCAATACTTTGCATAATCGTTACTAGCAACATTGTGGTCGATGTACAAATTAGAAAAATAAGATAACAGATAAGTGCAATCTGATCTAAGTTTATGTTGTTGCAGTATTCTTATAGTACTGGACTAGCTAAATCATTATTTTTTTGGAAAATTCCTTTTTTCATAAATAAATCATGATTATTGCAAATATTTAGTTGATTGATATTCGCAAATTTAGCTTTAATCAATTTTTTGCGCAATCAATTTTTTAAACCGCCACTCAAAACATACCGTTGTCACGTGAATGCACTTTTGCCCCTTCCTCTCCCTCTGTGAACATAGATCTGAGCACTTTTGTTTTTTTAAACTAAAATATGCTCATCATACGGAGATAATTGCATTCCGCCCCCTTAGTAGTCTCAAGTACGGGATGACGATCGCTTTGGGATGATTGAAAGAACGTTACGTGAACCGTTTTTCCGCTCTCTTAATTTAAGTGCTTAAAAGAATAATGTTGTTTTCAGGATAAGTCGACATATTTCGTAATTATAATACCCTGAATTTTCATTATCCCTTTAACTCCTGTGTACATAAAGTCAATATTTTAATGTGATGATTTTCGCATAACCAATCATCTTTATAGCACTACAGTCTTCAGTATTTTTTTCATTTTTTACTTTCCTTTTTTTCATTAATCGATTTTGAAACATGCCCAAATACGTGTACGACGGCATTAAATCTGTTTGTAACGTTGAAATCGTTATCATATGCACGATAAATACGTTTTTATTAAGTTGAAAAAATGTTAATAAGATTAATGAATTGCCTCCAAACTCATGTATAAACATGCACTGAATCATACAAGGTCACTTATGAAAGTAATGCGCATGATTTTATTGGGCTGGTTGTAAAGCTGGTCGGAAAATGTGGTATGGGGTCTGCCCTATCAACGTAGCCGGTTGTCAGTTTGCTCCAAGCAGTCTGGACGGAAAGACATGCCCCCGCGTGAAGTTTGTTTTTCGACTTTGTAACACGGCGCGATGGAGCGCCCAGCCACACGTCCTTCATCGTTACCAACCTCCTGGCCCGGATTACCACCGCTGGGGGACCACCACCCGGTGGCCCCCAGCCCCTTACAGTCCCGACTTGGCTCCGTGCGAATTTTTTTTCTTCCTGACTAAAGGGAGAGGTGAAAGTAAAGCATTGGGAGACCGTGGAAACATCCAAAAGCATGTTACAACGTTCCTGAGAGACATTTCCGCCGAGGAGTTTTAGGATGCCTGCCAGGTGCGGCAGACACATATCCGCAAGTGTATATTGATACAGGGGGAGAGTATTTTGAAGAATAATAAGCATTTGTATAAGTTTGATCAATAAATCTATTTTCCCCAGAGAATGCGCATTACTTTTATAGTGGTCCCTGTATGTTACTACATTATTTCACGCGCCTGATTCATATATCCCAGGAGTATTTTCTCTTCTATCCTAAGGTTAGTTTTGGTAATTGTGAACTTCCAACCAAAAATTCACTTACGACAGGTAATTAGTGTTGACGACTCGGTTTTGGAAAATAATAACACTTGACGAAGTGTGTAAAATTTAACCAGTAATTCGAGAAGTCTCCCTTAAAAAAAACGGCGCGTGCCTTAGTGACCTTTCTGACCTTAGAACCTACTCATGAATTCTCCATGCGATTAAAATTTAGAAATCCTTTACCTCTGATAGCTTAAACGCGTAAATATCGGTTTGGGCAATATATGAAACATTAATTACCACCTCCCTAATTCGACATCTACTTAATGAACGAATTAATAGAATGAAATGAAAATTTTAATTTGACCAAGGGGTTGCGCTCTTTCGTAATTTAAGACGTGAAAATGTCAGTGTTGGGAAACTCCTAAGAGTGGAAATAATTGGCCGTAAATCTCTCTCAGGTCCTCCCGCAGATTTCAATCTAGGCCACCGACAAGTAGCGCGATTATGGTTCGTCGCCCTTGAAGAGAGATGCCTTTGAGGGATCGCGGTGATTGCATGGCGAGGAGGGGATCTCAACAGCGCCTCTTCTGTAACTCAATCCTAGCATTTCCTTTAAGGGTGACAAATTGTCCACGCCAGCGGCTAAGACTCCTTTCGGTAAATGCGCCTTCCATTACTGAAGTCGATCACCCGTTTCCAATGAACTGGAAAAGATTAAGGGCGTTCGCGGAAGAGAACAGAAAGTTTGAGGAATTTACTTTAGCAAGCAAGATTAATAGTCTACTATATTCGTCGAAAGTATTGTGTTGATTAAAATTCTTTTGTTCAATTTACGCATTCGGCTGCAGTAAAATTAATTACGAAATGTGGATATCGAAAAAACATGACGGAATAAAAAGTTTTATCTTTATAATGGATTTTACAGGGTTATTCCGAAAGAACAGTTTCCATTTTTTTCAAAATTAGGCCGATTTATTTTCTGTGATATAGATGTCATTTTTTCCACGAACCATATGGGGCGAGAGAACATTTTTCGACCGCGGTAGGGTCATGTTCTGGTAATACTATTCTGGTGACTATTCACCCCCTGCCACACACCTTAGCGGTGGCTTGCAAGGTATGTATAAATAAAAATAAAAATAAATAAACTCTGCGACAAAAGAGAAATATAGATAGATTGGACACAATTTGAGGCATAATGGAATGGTTAGGAACCTAATAGGAGGGAAAACTAAAGGTGTAGGCCCATATATGAAAACCACAGGCAGGGTACAGTAGGCACTTCAGAGACTAAATCACATTGCTGGAAGTACACGAGGAGTAGGGAATCGGTGGGAGGGAGTTAAAAAGCGGGTGGGAGGGGGATGGAGTTTGGGTTTTGAAAATACGGCATGTATTACATCTAGGTTTATTACTGGGTATGGGAGTGGCTTTAGGACAGGGTGTGGATTTGAGGAGATCTGATAAGTTGACGTTGACGGGGCTCGAAAGTAACAGAGGGACATTTCGGAAAAATGTTCATGGTGAAATTATGGTTTTTCAGGATAGAGTAGAGGTTTTTTAGGATTGATATCAGAGACTCTAGGCCAGGGAAGTATGTGGTACAAATTGAAAGAGGGCGGGTTTCTGCGGTGGAGGAAGGTTTGGGAGTGTAAGCATGCCTTTGGATTTTTTTGTTTAGGGGAGATTCAGGATAACCTCGTTGGAGGGGGGAATGTTGTACATTTGAGAGGAAATTATCAAGGGGATCGGGGTCATTGAAACTTCTGTGTCCTATTATGGACAGGGAATAAGGAATGGAGCGTTTGGTGTGATATGGGTGACTACTGTTATAATGTAAGTATTGTTGTTTGTTGGTCGGTTTTATATAAATTTATAATATCCCACTGCCGATCAATACGTCCTTCTTCCATTTTTCCTGCCTCCTTATGATTTCTCCCAACAATCTTCTCTCCTCGCCCGCCGTACCTAGTCCTTACTTGTTTTCCTTTCGGTCCATTCCACCTTCTTTATTCTTCTCCACACCCACATTTCAAAAGCCCCCAATCTACGTCTGTCCTCCTGCTTCAATGACCAAGTTTCCGCGTCGTACATACGAGAAGTTACGTTCCATATCAAAGTTTTTACCAGTCTTTTCTCAACATCCTTACTCAGCGCCCATGTCATCAACTCCCTCCTCCTTGAGAAAGCCTCTTTGCCTGGCGCAATTCTTCTCCTTACGTCCCCACCACTTTGAACGCGTTGGTCCAAAACACTTCCGAGATGCGTGAACTGTCTGTTAAATAGTGTAAACTTTCTCTTTCTAGAAAAATCGCATAACCTTTGTTTTATTAATGTTGATTCTCATCCCGTATCTATTGCACTGAAACTCCACTCAGCAATGCTTGCAACCCCTTTGCTGACTGAGCAACTAATGCTTGGTCATTAGCAAACGTAACTGATTTTACGAATTCCCCGCCGACTTTCATTCCTACTTCCAGTTATTGCCAAGCCTCCTTAATCATTTCTTCCAACATACATTGAACAGCACCGGTGATAATGGGCAACCCTGCCTTACACGTCCTAACATTGCCCATCCGAACTCTCTCCATTCCCCACTCGTACCTGAGCTGTCTGAGTCATGTACAGGTTGCGGATTAGCCTCCTGTTTCTTACTTTTTGAAATTGCCTCGCTGTAAGACACTTAAAGGCTTCTCCACAATAAAATAGAATACACAATGGAGGGCATCAACAGTAAGGGAATAACACCACCAGTACATCACATATGAGGAAGAAATGGGAGATATCAGATATAAAATGCTTACAGAGAACCAAAGAAAAGGGCATGAAACTGGGAGGAGGTGGGAATTGAGACCATCTGTGGCAAACCAAGCACAAGATTGAATACCTGAGAGAAGAAAAAAAATAATAAACAGCCAAAAGGAGAAGGCATGAGTTGCTTGCCTGAGATTTTAGTGCTAGGTTGGAGGGGGGAGGGAAGCGCAAAAAGAGAGAGGAGAGTCCAAGTAGTGCTGGGTGCTGGGGAGGAGAAGAGTGCCCGGTCATGAGTGAGGAGATAGCGGGTCGGCGGGGGTGGATGAAGAGGGGATGGAATAGATAAGGTGTGTGGGGGTAGGGAGGGGACGGGTTGGCCATTAGTGAAGTTGAGTTGAAACAAGACGAGCGGCACGCCATGGGGTCCGGGGTCGGATTTTTAACGTACGAGAGAGAGAAGAGTCGTAGGCGGAGAGCTTTGTGTCTGTCTCGTGCGCCTGAGGGTCCATTAAAGCCACGGATCTGGAAGTACTTTTTTTTCTCTCTCTCGACTAACAAACTATCCGTTTGCAAACGTGAGGGTATAGTGAGGTGTGCGCTTCATGGAATGGGATTCAGCAACGGTCGGAAAATCTGAGTGCACCTGAAAAAGCGCACCGAAGTATCCCGATAAAAGGGATGTCTGCGCGTGAAATTTACTGGTCATAAAAAATTTGTTTTTTTTTGAAAGACATCTACTCGATGCCCCGCAAGTAGCCGGGGGGGGTGTGGCGGGAGGTGTTAGGTCACCACCCGTAAAACAGAGTGCAGACACATGCAAAATCGAACAAATTAACGCCAACCTACATGGTGAGTTCAAAAAGTAAGACAATTATTGTTTTTTTATGTAATTTATTGAAGAAATTTGCACAGACACTTAAAATTCTTCACAGTACGGACATTGGGTCTCTACTCATTTTTTCCAGCGACTCTGCTATGACCCGTACGCTCCCGGGAAGGAAGGTGTCTTGGGGGACCTCTCCCCTCCCCAGAGAGTCGTATACTATATTCATACGAAACCTATTTAACGTAATGAAATGCAAATGCATGTACTAGCAACTAGCACGCACTTACACATGCACCTACGAATATACCAGATATCTGCGTAGCGTTTAATCTTGTTCTCGCTTGTTAATCGAATCTTCATTACTCTTATGACTTAGATTTCTCGCTATTACGATTCCTGTTTGTTCGAGGAAAGAACGAATATTTGCATATATATGTACTAAAGACTATCTCCCTTATGTTATCTTTGTGGCCTAAACTACACAAATAACGAGGGGTCATAATAATGCCTATGATTCCATAGTTAAACTATTGTGTTTTACGAGTTTTGGCTAAGAAGAAAGTTTTGTTTCATAAAGACAATCAAAGGTAGTAAAAGATTTTCCAAACGTGAAGAAGTGATGTCGGCAGTTAATGGCTATTTTGAGGAGCAAGACATTTCTTATCATAAAAAAAGTTATCAAACTATTGCACATCGCTGAATAAAGTGTATAGAGCTGAAAGGAATGTTAAAAAATATATACATTTTTTCCAAACTTTTTGTGTTTTTTTTGTTGGGTCGGCTACTTCTGGGATTACCCTCGCAAACCTTGCTAAAGGTTAAAGCCTCGCTTGTTCTCTTCGTATCTCAAACGGCTTCCAGCCTGATTCCTCTACAAGACTTTAACGTCTCACTCCTCATCTTAACATAAAAATTTTTGACGAACCTGGCGTTTTTCCTGTGAACTTTATCTAATTCTCTGAGCAACACATTCTCCCAAGGATCCCAAATACTTGCGGCGTAGTCCAAACGTGGCCTAACTAGAGTTGAAATAACACCTCTCTTTAACATTCTCATTATATTTCCCCGCTATTCTGTCAATGAAACCGAGTTTCTTTAAGGCGAACCAGCATATTCTCCTGATATGTGCTCCCCATGAAAGGTGTGGTGTTTTAGCTACTACCAAATATCTAACTTTATCTGTCGTTGTAATGAAACCTTTATTTTATAATTTATACCCTGTTCATAACTTCTTTTGCTACAAAATTTAAAAAGTGCGGATTTTCCTTTGTTAAGTTCAAATCCAATTCCTTTCACCAATCCGATATGAAGTGTAAATCTATACAGAGTTGCTCGATATCTCATTTGGTTCTCATTTCCCTGTACTATATCACCATTTTGTTTACAAATAATCCAAGGTGCGACTAACATGTGAGTTTAAGTTATTAATGTATATTAAGAATAATAGCGGACCTATTACGCTTCCCTGAGGTTCACCCAAGCTACGTTGAGCACAACCTATCGATTACTACTATTTTCTTGCTATATGAGAAGTAGTTTCTGATCCAAATAATTATTTTCTCATTGATACCATTGTGTAAAAGTTTGACAATTTATTGTGTGGGACATTATCAAAGGTTTTCTTGAAATCCAAAAATAATGCATCGACTTGTGTGTTATTTTCCTTTCATCTAAGGAATGAATAAAGATTTAAAAACCCAATTGGTTTTAGCAAAATCCACTCGTTCTAATCACAGCTGGTTGCGGTTTAGTATCGTTCCACTATCGAGAAATCTTCTAATGTTTCTAATAATAATTTTAAAACATATTTTACATGAAATTGATGCTATTTGTGGATCTGTAATTGGTGGGTTTATCTCTATCGCCTCCTGTATAGTTGGGAGTTAGGCTTGATAGGAGGTTAGAGCTCACCTATTTCTAAGCCATATAAGGCGTGTGAAATTCAATCATCCTGATAGTGAGGGGGAGGGGGTAGTTCCTTTCCCTGTGTACCACCAATTATTTAGTCAAAAATACATGTTACCCGAAAAATCACAAAACTTGGGTGAAGTCGAGGGTATCCAGAGGCGTGCCCAGGAACCGATCCCGGGGCTTTTGGATCAGTTGCCCAGCGCTACTGATCTACTGGGCTACGAAGTCACTTGACATCTAGGTCATGAGTAATAATATTTATAATAATTAACCGCCAGACATTTATACTTATGATTTATGATGTAAACATTTGAATGCAGAAAACTAGTGATTTCCAATCCTTTTTTCCTTGTTCAATCTGTCGTATAGATGAGTTGCCTTGGAGAAAGTTCTATCTGTAGAATTCTGTGGAGAAATAAGCAATATGGTGAGGTTAATGGTTCGCCCGGGAATTGCACGACCATGGGACCGTCGTATCACGGAGTCACAATCACGTCACCCTCATAAAAATGTTGCTCCGAGGCATATTTATAGCATGCCAAGAGACATGCCGTGGATGTGGGGGTTATAAATATTGAGGATGAAGTTTCGGAAAGAGTGGAATGGAGGAAAAAGCGGGTGAATGGAAGCTATCAAATGGATTAACTGGATGGTGGATGTTGTGTCCGCCCTTGTCGATACGCGGAAGGGGATCTGACCTGGGAGGAGCAGTAGGAGAGGGATTAAATCTGACATGAAAGGGACGAACCTGAAGGAGACAGAGCTGCAGGGTAGAAATAGACGTATGCTAAGAGAGAGCACGAGAGGCTTTGAGATCACTAATGGAGAAATCAGGCGAATGAAACTATGCCTTTCGTCCACAATTAATGCGTCTTAATTTTTGAAAAAAAAAAGAAGTCAGCTAATTCAAAGCGAGCATAAAAACTGTGTTTGCAAATTCATAGGGTATGGGCGGAGTTGCGTTGAAGTTTTAAAGTATTGCAGTTTTTTTTATCTCGTTTGCTGGGAATAGACAAAAAATGCAATTGCAATTGGTGGGCCGCTGGCGCAGAGATAATCTTCTCGCAAGCCCCTGACTGGTGAGTGCTTGATAAGGGCGAGGGTCAATACTGTCTAGTACACCTTACCCATAAAGTTTTTTATCATTTTTTCTGTTTAATGACTTTCTGTTCTATATCATTTTATTTTTATTTAATTTGAATTATTTATTTTATTTTTATTTAATTTGAGTTATTTATTTTATTTTTATTTAATTTAAATTATTTCTTTTATTTATCTTCTGAGTCTTTTCTGAACCTCCCTACTCGACGCCCCCGTCATCAACTCCCTCCTCTTTGATAAAACCTCTATCCTCCTGCTTCAGTGACCACGTTTCCCCGCCGTACATAGCTACGCTCCATATCAGAGTTTTTACGAGTCTTGTCTTAACATCCCTACTCAACGTCCCCGTCATCAACTCCCTCCTCCTTGAGAAAGCCTCCTTGCCTAGCGCAATACTTCTCCTTAAGTCCCTACCACTTTGACCGTATTGGTCCAAAACACTTCCGAGATATGTAAACTGCTCCACCTGGTCTATTTTTTCCCCGCCTATTTTAATATTTAGCTAAGCCTTTTTCTTTTTGGAAAATCGCATAACCTTTGTTTTATTACTATTGATTCTCATCCCATATTTATCGCACTGAACCTCCAATTCACTCAGCAATACTTGCAACCCCTTGGCTGATTGCGCAACTAATGCTTGGTCATCAGCAAACCTAACTACTTTTACGAGCTCCCCTCCAACTTTCATTCCTACCTCCAGTTCTTCCCATGCCTCTTTAATCATTTCCTCCACATATACGTTGAACAGCACCGGTGACAATGGGCAACCCTGCCTTGCTAACACTGGCCATCCGGACTCTCCGTTCCCCACTCGTACCTGAGTAGTCTGAGACAGTCTGAGCAGTCTGTAATAACAATTGACTATCGAATTTTTTTATGCTGCATGCTTTATTTACTGAACTTATTTTAACTTCACGGAAAATTACGAATTTTAAGAATATCATTCCGTACAATATGCTAATCCATTTCCTTGCATTACCTCGTCTGTATAACCTTTCCCTGTCTGAAACAGTAAAGGGAAATGACCTTAGAAACTATACATATTGAAGCAATGGTCAATTTCGCCCTGTAGTGTTAAGAGTAATGCTAGATCAGTCGTAGAATGCTAATCCGTGATTATTGTCATTCGATATTGGTTTAATGTAATTTGAATTGAAATTGATTTTCCTTACGGTTCAGGTCACGATTTGCGCGAGAGAATAAGGGAAACTTGTAGCGATCTATTCTGCAGCCAATTTCTCTTAATTTCTCACTGTGTTCCTCGGAAACCAATTTACTCGGTGCTAGAATAATTTTTCCCTCATTGGTGAACACATTTGATTAATATTTATCTATTAGTTGAACTCGTGCCAGTAATTTTGTTGCTTCTAATGACTCAAAAATACGGTGACCTTGGGTTTGCGTGATCTGTGGTACATTGGCGTAAACGTTACTTTGATTTGGAAAAATTGTACCGTGAAAAATAAAGCACAAAATGTTGTAATAAAAATTTTATTTCTCATATGCTTTACGAGGGTGGTCCCAGAAGCACCCGGCCTGACCTAGAGATGGCGGTAGTTTTTTTTAAATATCACTGTACTAGAAATTATGCAATCTATGAAGCATGTATTTAAAGTTTGAAGACGCCATGTTGTTTAGTATTTGTTTGGCAGTCGTTAATAGTGAACGTATTTAGTGAATTTGTTAAATTGGACAAAATTGGTCATCGTTATGTGATACAATACTTTTATCTGAAAGGCCTCAGCCTAACCAATATAAAAGCTGAACTGGATTCTACTCTGGGTGAGTCTGCTCCTTCGTTTACAACAGTAAAATATTGGCTAGCAGGGTTTGAACGAGACCGCACGAGTTGTCAAGACGAGAATCGAATTGGTCGACCAAATGAGGTGACGACACCAGAAACAGTGAAGAAAATGCACAAAGTGATCCTGGATGATAGTAGACTTTAAGTGCGCGAACCAGCAGGCATAGTAGACATTTCAAAAAGTGCGGTACATCACATATTTACTGGAAATTTGGACACGAGAAATCTGTGTGCAAGATGGGTGCCGCGTTTGCTCACACTCGAGCAAAACCAGTGTCGTACGTCGGAACATGATAGTCCATTGGTTAGAGTGCTGGATAACTGGCATGCGAGGTCCTGGTTTGATTCTCGGGGACGTATCTGGGCACCCTCAGCTTCACTGAATCTGTGTGATTTTTCGGCTACTAGAAGTTCCTGAGGAAGAATAGCGGCACAGAGAAGAGAATTTCCCTTACCGTGTGCGGTTTAATCACACCGTTGTGCTTATTATTTGATGATGTTCTCCCCTTATCTATTAAGCAAACCTTCGGGTTGATAACTATGGCTGGTTTAAGATATTTTTAGAAAAATAATTGGGTTAACGTGACAAAAACAGCATTGTTGTTTGATGGGAAGGAGGATGGGAATAATGCATGGCGAGTATAAACTCCTAAGTAATTGCTGAAGTTGATTATTTTTTCAATTTTGGTGGAATAACTGTGAAATATTGTTGAATAGAAAAATTAATACTGGGCCAGCAGGACTAGAATAAATTGTGGGTAAATTTGGTGGTCATCTGCATCTACATGGCGACCTGTAAGCCACCAGGAAATAGGTGTCAGGGTATACATGCTTACCGTACATTTTCGTAAACCTATTCCCTAGGTAAGGAAATTGGCAGTTGGTTTTAGGTCATCATTCATTAGAGTAATTGTAATCTTATTTTTCATAAATTACCTGCTTTGCTGGTTATGTCTACAATATTCCCAGCCTTGCTTATTAATGTAATACGGCGATAGGATTATTCCTCATCTTCGTGTCAGCGTTAAGAACTAGAGTTGGTTGTACTTTCCCATGCATTTAAGTCGTCCTTGGAATCTTAATGATTCAAATATCTCCCAGCCGAGACCTTCCAGAAACAATAAGGCATTCTCTGTTCCTTTGTGGTGTTTCATCACGAAATGGGAAGCTTTTGTTATTATTCTATTCCATTCGGAACTTAAGTGCTTCTGCGTGGGTTACCAAACATTATACTCATATGAAGTGTCTCGGAACAGAGCGAAATACCACCTACACTTAGCATTATCTTTGGGCCATTTCCCCTCTATTTGTTTTACGAACCCTACTTCCCTTTAATGCAGTTTCTCCGGTATTCCTTAAGTACTTTCCAAGTACTAGGTCCGATGATAATAAGACCCATAAATATTTCAATTGCCCATATTAAATGAGTTTGTATTTTTCAACAGACTTACGAAAAATTGTGAAAGGAAAATTACAAGCTCATTTAATATTGACATCAAACAATTCCACCACATGAAGCCTGAAAGTGTAAAGAATATCGCTCTTGGTTTTCAAATATCATGGCTAAATTAATTGATTCGATTCAGTCGTTTCTGATGTCTTAGTCGATTAATTTAATACAAAACGGAAGACTTCACAGTATAATAAAAAATATGTTACACACACATAGCTACTAATCAGGTAATAAAGCCTATTTTTACCATTTCTTCCACATATATATGTTGAGCAAACCTACTACTACTACAAAATTGTCAACACAATGGTTTGTTGGGTTGGCAATATCACTCATCTTAGTGTTTTAGGATAAATTATTAAAGATGTTGAAGTCTTTTTTTTCTGGGCTCCGCGAAAGAATCTCAAGAAAATGTATGCCTTTGCTGGAAAATGATGCCTAAAGAAAATAAATCACAGAATTGAATATTTTTACGCCAGTTCGACCAATTTTTCTCTCTGTGATGGGATAAAATATTCATTCTCCACGCCTATTTCAATTTTTCCATGTTGTGAGCTACAACTGGAGTCACTTTGACGAAAAGGGATCGATGCCAAGCTTTGACACTTGCTTTTTATCGGTAGTTTTCAGTTTATTTCGAGTCTCCAGACATGGCGTCGTCTCCTTGTTCTCGTCTATGCCATCCTGACAGTCTTATCCCTTATTCCTTTTTGGGGTATCTTCGTTCCGGAAGGAAGAGTTTCCGGGGAAGAAGAAAGAGTCTTACGGAATTAATGTAATTACTATTTGGTACTCAACAGTTAAAGCCAGTTTTTTAGATGGACACACACACGAATTGAAAAACGATTCATTTCTTTCTTATTCTAGCCTAGCAAAACACAACTGGGCATCCAACTGTACTGCAAGCCCCTCTTTAATTCCCAATACTGCCTTCCTCCCTTAATTCCGTCCAACGAGCCTACTATATCACTATCCCTTTCTTGCTCGCCTATCACAGAGTACAGCATCCCATCGCTAATCAAAATACTGCGCATCCATCTTTCCTGCCTCCTTTGAATTTCTCCCAACAATCCCCTCTCACCGTATTTTTTTTCCTTTCTGTCCACATGCCCTTTTCCGGCCTCCTCCGCAAGCCACATTTAAAAATCTTTCGATATACGCCATTTATCTAGCTTCAACGACCAACTTCCCGCGCCGTACATAACCACGCTCCATGTCAAAGTTTTAACGAGTGTATGCTAAATATTTTTAAGTAACGTAATCGATTCCCTTCCTCGAATTATAAAGTTTCTCTTTTCATTATATTCCTCGGAAACGTTTCTTTGCCTAACACAAGTCTTCTTCCATTGTCCGTACTGCTTTGAATATTTTGGTCTCAAATAACTTCCATGGGAGTTGTTCTACCTGCCCTAGTTACTGCCATCTTACTGTGTGACGTTTAACTTGGCTTTCCTCTATCTCGTAAAATACAACGATTTTTTGCTTGGATTTAATCTCATCATATGCGCGCTACGCAAGTTTTAATTCACTCAGCAGGAGTCTTAATCTCTTGGATTACTGGCTAGCTACAACTTCATCATCTGCAAAAATATATTGGCGTAATTCTAGATTTATATTTGTCAAGGCTTAGAGAGTATATGCAAAGGAGGGAAATTATTTAAAATGAAAAAGGACTAATGAACATTATGCACCGATCGCGTTGAATCAAATACTCAAATAAGAATAATTTGTTTACACAGATTGAGGTTTCAATGCACTTTCGCTAAGACGTAAACTATCTTACTGTGTGTGTAAACTATCGACTTCCTTAGTCGAGCCAAGCATTGTATTAGAATAATTCTTCTTCTTCTACAGTTGTCAACCTGTTAGTTGGTTTGCATCAGTTCTCCAAGCCTGTCGATCTCCTGCCAATCTCTTCTGTTCCGTGTATGAATGGCAGCCGAGATCTTTTATTACCTGAGTAATGTATTCCAATCTAGGTCTGCCTCTGGCGTTCTCATCCTCTACAACACCCTCTAGTATGGTGAGCAGCAGACCATCATGTCTCAGAGTGTGACCTATCCATGTACTTCTTCTTTTGATTAATGTCTTCCAGCGACTTGGTACTTCTTAATACCTCCACGTTAGACACCTTGTCTTTCCAGCAAATTTTGAGCATACGGCGATAGCACCATAGCTCAAAAGCATCCACTTTCCTCCTGCAGTCGACTCCAAGCGTCCAAGCCTCACTTCCATGAAGAAAAACGCTCCAAACAAATGTTTTAACGAGCTGCTTCCTTATTTTGGTGTCTACATTGCCAAATGTTAAAAGCTTACACTTCCTATTAAAGGCTGACTTAGCCTGGTCAATCCTGCTAATAATATCGCCAACACTTCCTCCATCTACAGTTATCTTGCTTCCTAGGTAAGGGAATTCTTTTACATTTCCTAATCTTTGTCCATTTAACCTCACACTAGCTGGAGTCTCATGTCTACTGAACACCAGGATCTTAGTTTTTTCATTGTTTATCTTCATTCCGTATTCTGCACGAAGAGTAGATTCCATCAAAATTAGAATGATTATACAATGTTAAATGCAAATCAAGCATTTATCAATCACGCTGGAACCAGGGGTCAGTTTCTCAAAGCTACAATTCGAGTTACAAGTGCTCTGAAAACAGTACTAGATGTACTATGTAGGGCATTCTTTCCACCTACTCTTTATTGAGGGCTTTCAGACAGTGCTACAGGTATGTTATTTATCACCATCGCTATACTATGAGTACGTATATGAAATACAAGGACTTCATAATGTGTTGTATCTCTGAGAAGTGGGCTCCAAATGACAAACATTTGAATTTTTAACTTAAATTATGAACTAAACATAGTTGATATATTCCGCAAAATGGTAAAAAATCATTAAAATCGAAGCTACAAACACGTAGACGTTTTTTCTTACCTTCAGTTTTTTTTAGCCTAAGATTGGCAAACGAGGACTTTTCAGGAATAGAGTGATCTCTCTGACCAGTAATATAATCCCGGATTACACAAAATGGCATTAATTACCAATTAAAAAGCTATCAGTCAATCTAAATGTTGAATCACATGAATGAATTGTGACTCTAATTCTCAAAATTCTCAGTAGAAAAATTTTGGTTGCTGACTTAACAGTTTTTGCGTGTATCACAATTGGAATGAGAAGGAAGTTTTGTTGAATACTCAATCGTGAGGTTTAGAGAAGTGATCGTTGGAATTTCTTTCTCTGGGAAATGACATTTAGTTTACTAACAACTTTGGCTGACAACAATTTTGTTTGCTAACAAAGGTAACATTATAGGATATCAAAAACAATTGCCTGTTCACTAAAGATGGCCAATCTCTCGACTAAGGTTTCAATGATATTTCATAAAAACTCGTATGATCAAATTTCGTTCTCATTTATGATGTTAGAAGTGTTGGTAAAATAATCAATGACCGCAGTATGGAATATCACAAAGTTACGGAGGAACGAATTTTAAATAAGAACTAATCAAAGTTGAAATATTATTCTTTGTCCGTGCAATTACTTTGTGAGTAGCTCAGTACGGTGGACGAGCAAACTCACATTACATGGTTATTTTCCTCGAAGCTATCAGGAAAAGGAAATGTGCTTATTTTTTTGGTGTTTTGGATTACTCGTGTGGTCCTAAGGATAAGGTAGGAAGTTGCGAAGGTTACTCATTGTTTTGTTTGCGTTGAAGAAAACTTTAGTTTCATAACGTCAGCAGACGAGATATAACACCACATCGATAATATTTCTTTGAGATTTAATATTTATTTGAGAGATTCTTCTCGCTGTGTCAGGGAACTATCGAGGAGTTCAGTCCGAGTCGCAAAATTTCTTTCCCCGATTAGACGCCTGACGCAGTAGTTTGATTTGAAGTCAATCAACAGTATTTTCATCCTCAGTGGAAAAAACCATGGAAACGTCACCTTAAAATTCACTTAAAATTATTTTCTCTTCGTTCTACATGCGACGTTAATTTCTGGAGAAATTGATTCGCGATACTGGTTTTCTTTGGGTTTAATCTCTGTGAACTTTGTGCTATTTAATTCTTTTCTTAAACTTTAAAATGGGATCGTTGGAAGACGATTCATTTTATGCTTATATTAATCTGGGTGGAGCAACAAGAAGATGGAGAAGTGGATATATAGTTTCTTATGGGATGATCTGTTTGGGTCCAGTAATGGGAGAGGCACGAGAGAAATATTAGAGCAGTAATGAGATCACTAATAGAGAAAAACCCAGATTAAAAATAAATAGATGCAGCTGTCTCTGCCTGATTCATCGTAGATTCCTGAAAGCAGTGTCGCAGAATGAATTTTTGTAGAATTAATGAATATATTGACGTAAATTGGAGTCGATTGGAGAGATAAGAGACATCTTTAATCTGTACATGTCTAAGAATGTTCAGGTGTGAGTGAGGAATGGAGAGTCGGATGGGCAGTGTCAGGAAGAGGAGTAAAGTAGAGGGTGTCACATTTGCATTTGCAACGCATGTGTGGAAGAAATGACTAAATAGAGATGGGAAGAGCTGGAGAAAGGAATAAAAGTCGGTGTGAAATTTGTAAAGTAAGTTAGGTTTGCTGATGACCAAGTCCCACCGACTTTGCCAGTCAGTCAATGGGTTGCAAGCATTGCTGAGTGCATCAGAAAATCAATCCGATTGAATGAGAATAAATGTTTAAAAAATCAAGGTCATATGGCAAGGAAAAACCTAAGTTATCAAATATAGGAGTTCCTAATATCAAAATAGGAGTTCATAAACTAGAGGAGATGGAGCAGCTAACGTGCAATATTTGTATTAAAATTATCGGAACGATATTTTCCTGACGTTTGCGTCAAAGTGCTGAATACAGACAGTCGGTGAAGTGTGCGCATGATCGCAGATCGTATTGGCATTGATAAGATGACAGTGCACAACATTATCACTGAAAATTTGACGATGCGAAAGATTTGCGCTAAACTCGTCTCGAAAGTCTTTGGACGGACGACCAAGAGCAGAGTCGAGTGTCTGCTTGCTAAGATGTTCTGCAACGACATCGCGACGATTTCCCAACCCCCTTACAGTCCCAACTTGGCACCAGCAGACTGATTCATATTTCCAAAAGTGAAATCCTTCCACAAAGGACACCACCATGGGACTAAGTGCGGTCATAGAAGCTTGCACGCGTGCCTTTAAGGAGCTTCCGCCAACCAAGGAGTCTTCGAGTCGTGGAATAACCGTTGGCAAAAGCTTAGCAACGTTCAAGGGACGTACGAGTATTCGTATTTCGAATAATTTTGAGGGATTGTAGCAATATCATATTTTTATACTAACCATGTATATCGGAAGTATTTTGGGTCGAAATGATCAAAGAATTATGATGTAAGGAGAATAAATGCGTCAGACAAAGAAGCATTCAGACGGAGGATGGAATTCATGACAGGAACGTGGAGGAAAGACGTTGAAAAACGGTTCGGCAAATCTTTAATATGGACCGTGGTTGAGTACGGCGTGAAAACATGGTCACTGGATGTATATAGAATGGAATGGATGAAAACGGCGCCACAAATATATCTTTGAATATTGGTAAAAATGCTATGGAGGATTTATAATAAATATTTGTCTGATTGGAAGCCATCCAAACATCTCCATGCCTTATTTGTATTTCACATGATGATCAACAAGGGTGGAGATTTATTTGTGAAAGCGTTATTTTGACAGAATTATTAATTTCAGTTTTCCGAAAGGCTGAAATGATATCGCAATACGCCAATCTGTCTGCCGAAGTGAAAAAAAGAGGATTTTAATGGCTTTCTCCGATGTCAAATTAATAATATCCGAGGGAAACACTTTTTTCCCATCGTTGGTGCCTCTGAATTAATTTCTTTTCCAACTCCTTATTCTTTTCCAGACTTTTCTAAAGGCTTACGTGTATAATAAAAAATTAGCCGATTGGAAAAATTCAGCAATCCATCCTTCCCATAAGTGCTCGAGGAGATAAGATTGGATCTTAATACCTTTGAAAAAGGTCTTTGCCCATTTTGGGTGGATGAATTATTCTTACGGAGAATTGAATTAGCCAGGAAGCGATCTCAATACAATCAAAATTCGCGTTCATATTTCATCGTATCCGAGTTGCAAGGGAAAAATTAACAATTGGTAATTTTTTTTGAGGATTTTTATAAAATAGGTGAATGGCCGAACGTTGGATTAGTGTCCGTGGATGGGTATTATATTAGCAAATTAGTTTTCTGTAAATTTCATATCTAGCTGAGATATTTGTGACTACTTTTAGTGATGCATTTTCTTCCTTGGATTTATCAGTTCCATTCAAACGTCCTCTAACCGTTTCCGTTGATAATTTAAAATTAGGTATAATTTTTTCTTTTTTTTATCTGGTTCTGACTACTTAAAACGTATAGTTTTTGAACTTTCGTTTGAATGAATGTGATGCGCAATGAGAGGTCCATCATGAATCTAAAGGAATGTTCCATGTATTACTGAAGAGTTTGTGCAGAATGGATAGGAACCGTAGAGTTAAATACGGTGGACTTTTAGCCAATTCTCAAAGAGAGAGATGGCGAAAGTAGCAGGGTCACATGACATCACTATGGTTTGCAATACTATAAAAAAACACCGAAGAGGTGATTACGTAATGTGATCGTCGGAATTACGATGATCGATCATTGTAATTGATTATTTATAAAATTGACATAATTCCAGAGAACCCTCGCTGAAATCTGGATATTAATTAGTATGAGTAATCAATTGGTTAAAATAGGTTAATAGCCAATGTATTAGTGAAGCTATGAAAGAACTAGTTTTTCCAAACCCAGAATATGTGAATTTCGTAGATTCTTAGACTTCAGATTTGCTTTCATCCATAAAAACACTCCTCGGGTTGTTTTTTTATTATTGCTTGGTTGAAATTGTCCAGTTCAATTGTACGAAGTGGTTAGTCCTTAAGAGATCACGATGCTCGATTATTAGTTGTTTGAGTCAATCAAAAATCTAATACACTGTCTATCTGCAAGTATAAGCTTTGATAATAATAATTGGGAAGCGTGAGGGGTAGCTCTTTTGATTAAAACGCAAATCTCAATCCGCCATTCATAACACTTCAGAAGTACATTCTTGAACGCTCAATACATATCACCCAAGTCTATGGACCGCAGAACAGATTTGTAGTACCATTTCCTACGACAGGTAGGCGTTGCGTTAAGAATTCTGCCCTCAAAATTAGATTTGTGATGGATCAAGTGAAATTAGATGACGGTTTAAAGATAAAAAAAGAACGTGCTGATCAGCAAAGGGGATGTGGGGGGGATATAATGGAGCTTATAACGGGAACGTATTGCCCTCCGTCATATCATCCCTCCGTCGAGGTCCAAATTCAGTTAGGTGTCACGAGGTGAGGGGCCGATGGGAAAGGAAGGCCTTGGGAAAGAAAGTGGAAGTTTTTGGGAGTGTGTAGGATTGGGGAGAGGGATTTCGCTGGATGAAGGGTTTTCAGAGGTGGAGCGCTCTTCAAAGATCCGATCGGGCCAAAAAATTGGCTGAAAAAGTTTGGAGACACTTCCGGTGGAGGGGAATAAATAAGGGGGCGACCGGGGGTTATAGGGGATTTTAGGGGGGGAGGAGCCCCCTTGTCATTGGAACGGAATTGATTGTCATCTGCTTTTTCTTCCCTCCTTCCATTCTTTTTTGATCTCCTTTTGAGTTGAAGTCACGGGTTGACGGGTAAAAAGGGGAAAGCATTTTTATTGGCGGGAGAACTGGGGGCAATTATTGGCCTTATACTAAAACATTGCTGAACCACAACAGGAGTAACGTTTTTGTCTAAGCGGAACACGTACTAGTTCCGCGACAAGTAGTTTCATTGTTCAAAATGTCAAGCTTTGATGACAAAATGACAAACAACATTTTGTTTAAATTAAACTATTATCTTACACGAACCATATTTCATCCATTAATTGAATTCACTATTTGTCATTTTTTTCAGACGCAAAATGTTGCTGTTTCAAACAGCAAATATTCCGAAATGCTTTTTATTTTCTGACCAAGGTATTTACATATAATGGTTTATTTGGGCTAAACCACGTGTAAGTCTCCTTCAAGAAAGCAACAAGGGGTTCATCATCACTGGTTATCATTCCTTGGATTAGAGAGTAACTGGTCTCAAATCGATATCCTGTCGCAATTGGCCAATCCCTTTTTTTCCCCATGGCTCCTTGGACCGAAATTTTTCCATTCCGTATTTCTTTTCGTTCATGGTTAGCCTTACTCTATCTATCTTAACTATATAACTATTATTGCATACCTTCAATCCCTTCCTTCAGTTTTGTTCTTCAGTAAACCATAGTCTATTCTTCCTCAATGTGCTTGCAGATTATTTAACTCCTCTTCTTTTAATTTTCCTGCATAGACATTTCCCTTCATCCTCTCCTAAAAATACGTTATAAATGTTAAATTTCCTTCATTTATTACATTAAGTACCATAAAAACACTCTTGAAAACTAAAAAAGTGTTTTTGGCTTCTGTTCGCACTAGATGGCAGACGCCAATACTCGTAGTCGCCATGCTAGTTAATATAACATTTGGACGGCACAATAGAATACAAAAATAAAATAGATAACATGTAAAAGGACAATCACATCTGAGAAAGTTTGAGCTTTCGGCCTTCTCTTAGGCCTTCTTCCTTAACCTTCCCACACTCTGACCTGTACTTTCCAAAATGTGTCCTTTTGCGTGTTATCTATTTTATTTTTTATTCTATCGTGCCGCCCAAATGTGTTTTATACTATATACATACGAGTATATATATATAAACCATAAACACAGTAATCAACCCGAAGTTCGGTTTAGTAGGTGATGGTAGAGCTCACCCATGTACCAAGCCGGACGGCGTGTGAATATTCACATATCAAGGTAGGGGGGCCAGTTCCTTTCCCTGTGCCGGTTATGGTTTCCCAGGGAGACCTGGTACCCGAAAAATCAACTAGCTTGGGTGGAGCTGCAGGACCCGCTATATATATATATAAAATATATATATATATATATATATATATATATACATTCAAATACGAAGTCCCGCCTGAAGATAAGATATGACTGCGGTCATATCTTATCTTCCGAAGAAGACGGAGCTCGAGTCCGTCGAAATTATCAAGATATTATTGTGAGTGTTCTTTTTATGTGTTCTCGTGCTGTGTGTTACTGTCTAAGTTTTTTATTCAACACTTCCGTGTTACTTCGAAGAAATCATCTATACTGTTGCTATTAGCAATCTCCTGTTGTCTTCTTCTGTCATCGTGCTGCGTCTACGGTTCCAGTGCTAAATCATCTATATATATATATATATATATATATATATATATATATATATATATATATATATATATATATATATATATATCCCTCCCATGGACTACAACCTTGTCGTGGTGGAAGGGCTTGTGTGTTCCGATGACCCCTAGAGCTGTGCTGGCGGGAGTAATAATAATTACTCCTGGAAGGGTCACCCATGCCAGATAGGTCGAAGGTTAGGAGCCAGACGAAAGGTAGTCCACGCAGCGTCTGTTCCTCAGTGAGGCGGCTGCAATGGCGTCTGACCCCAGTGGGGCGGCCATTAAGTGATGGTGTCACGTTAAAAACACTATTGAGGAAGGCAACGGGAAACCACCTCAATTATCATTCCCAAGAAAATATGATGGACGCAAAACAGAAATTGAGTCCTGGCAACTGCGGGACTCGGCCCAAGGGGCCGTGTGTCGTGCCCGGCAGCGGGAGAGGCAAGGCTTCCGCGGTCGTCATCCCACGAAATCCTTGCGGGGGAGAAATAACAGCAGCAGGACAGAAGATGTAGAAGAAGACGAAAGTAGTTAGAATAGGAACCTGGAACGTCAGGACAATGTTGAGGAGAGGCAAATTAGAAAATATTAAGCGAGAGATGGAAAGAGGTAACATAGATGTTTTAGGCCTCTGCGAGGTGAGATGGAAGGATAGCGGGGATTACTGGAGTGGCAATTATAGAGTAATATACAGCGGCGGGGACGAGAGCCAATGAGGGGTTGCCGTAATTTTAAATAAAGGGGTAGGAAGAAGCGTAGTCAACATAGAGCAAGCGACAGATAGAATTTTACTCGTAGAGATTAAAGCAGAGCCGACGAACTTGGTCATTATTCAGGTATACATGCCACCGAGCAACCACAAGGAGGAAGAAGTCGATAGGATGTATGATGAGTTAGAGGATATCATCGCGAGTGTTCCTGCAGGGAAACATTTGATAGTGATGGGGGATTGGAATGCGACGGTAGGCGAAGGAAGAGATGGTGGTGAGGTGGGGGACTATGGGTTAGGCACGAGGAATGAACGCGGGGAGAAAGCAATTGAATTCTGCAGGAGACAGGGGTTAGTCATCACTAACACATGGTTTAGACACCACAAAAGGCGTAGGTATACATGGAAAATGCCAGGTGACTCAGAAAGGTATCAGTTAGATTATATTATGGTTAGGCACAGGTTTAGGAACACTTTTATAAATTCGCACAGTTTCCCAGGAGCGGATGCGGACTCTGACCACAATTTAGTTGTTATGAAATGTAATGTTCGTTTCAAGAAGATAAGGCAAGGGCGGCGGGCTAAAAAATGGAATTTAGAAGCAGTAAATGAATTAACGAGGAAGGAGTATCAGGAGGCTGTAGAGAAAATGATGGATGACGGTAAAGAACTGAGTGCTATCGAAGAAAAATGGGAATGTATCAAGAAAGGGATATTGGAAGCCGCTAAAGACACTATAGGAACCGTTAACGGGAAAAGGATAAGGAAACCATGGGTAACGGATGAGATGATTGCAAAGATGGATGAGAGAAGAAGATGGAAAAATGTAAACACAGAGTTAGGCAAAATGAAGTACAAAGAGTTAAACAATAAATTGAGAAGGGCCACAAATAAAGCAAAAGAAGAATGGTGGAAAACGCAATGCGAGGATATGGAAAGTTTACAGAAGAAGGGTGAAATTGGTGCTCTATACAGCAAGGTTAAGTTATTATCGGGAAGTAAGAAGGCAAGATGTGTGCTAACAGTTAAAGATAAATGGGGTAAGATAATAGTTGAACCAGGAAAAATCCAAGAGAGATGGAAGGAATATATAGAAACACTGTATGGTAAAGAACTTAGGCCGACAAGGTTAGACATAGAAAAGGAACATGACGTAGAAGAAGATAGCTTAGGTCCAGGCATACTCGACGATGAAATAGAAAGGGCATTAAAGGAGATGAAAGCAAATAAGGCTGTGGGGGTGGACAATATTCCTGTAGAAATGTTGAAATGGTTAGGGAAAGGTGGGAAGAAGGCCATATATGGACTGATTCGTAGTATCTACGAGGAAGGAATCTGGCCGGAAGATTTTGTGAGATCGGTGTTAGTTCCTATTCCAAAAAAGGCAAAGGCTTCGTCATGTGAGGATTACAGAACAATAAGTTTGATATCCCACGCAGCTAAAGTTATTCTCAGGATCATCAACAAAAGGATGGAGAGTAAGGCAAATGATTACTTAGGGGATGATCAGTTTGGGTTCAGGAAAGGAAGAGGTACGCGTGATGCCATTGCAGTAATGAGATCACTAGTCGAGAGGAATATAGAATACATTCAGGACGTTTTTGCCTGTTTTGTAGATTTCGAAAAAGCGTTTGATAGAGTGAATTGGGAAAAATTAATGCGTGTATTGCAGAAAATAGGAATGGATTGGAGGGACAGGAGACTGATCCGCAACCTGTACATGTCTCAGACTGCTCAGGTGCGAGTGGGGAACGGAGAGTCCGGATGGGCAGTGTTAGGAAGAGGTATAAGGCAGCGTTGCCCATTGTCACCGGTACTGTTCAACGTATATGTAGAGGAAATGATTAAAGAGGCATGGGAAGAACTGGAGGTAGGAATGAAAGTCGGAGGGGAATTCGTAAAATCGGTTAGGTTTGCTGATGACCAAGCATTAGTTGCTCAGTCAGCCAAGGGGTTGCAAGCATTGTTGAGTGAATTGGAGGTTCAGTGCGATAAATATGGGATGA
This sequence comes from Hetaerina titia, assembly GCA_037158775.1. Taxonomy (NCBI): domain Eukaryota; kingdom Metazoa; phylum Arthropoda; class Insecta; order Odonata; family Calopterygidae; genus Hetaerina; species Hetaerina titia. The sequence continues at coordinate 84,646,134 of CM073774.1, read as the reverse complement.
GAATAAATATTAATAAAACAAAGGTTATGCGATTTTCCAGAAAGAAAAAGGCTAAGCTAAATATTAAAATAGGCGGGGAAAAAATAGAGCAGGTAGAACAGTTTACATATCTCGGAAGTGTTTTGGACCAACACGGTCAAAGTGGTAGGGACGTAAGGAGAAGAATTGCGCTAGGCAAGGAGGCTTTCTCAAGGAGGAGGGAGTTGATGACGGGGACGTTGAGTAGGGATGTTAAGACAAGACTCGTAAAAACTCTGATATGGAGCGTAGCTATGTACGGCGCGGAAACGTGGTCGCTGAAGCAGGAGGATAGACGTAGATTGGAGGCTTTTGAAATGTGGGTGTGGAGAAGAATGGAAAAGGTGAAATGGACCGAAAGGAAAACAAATGAGGAAGTACTAGAAATGGTGGGGGAGGAGAGGGGTTTGTTGAGAGAAATCCTATGGAGGCAGGAAAAATGGATGAAGGGCGTATTGAGCGGTAGTGGAATGTTGAAGAGGGTAATAGAGGGAAGAATGTTGGGCAAGCGAGGTAAGTGTAGGAACAGGATAGGGATGTTGGACGAGATGAAGGGAGGAAAGAAGTACACCGAGATGAAGAGGGACCTGATATAGATTAGTTTGCTAGGTGGGGAGTCACAAAATGTTTATTTGATAGTTGGGTCCATCCAAAAACCTACCTTAACCGGTAGATTACCTAAAATATATATATATATATATATATATATATATATATATATATATATATATATATATATATCTTGTATATATGACTGGGTGCGTGGAGTACGTCACTCCCCATGGGCTGCAACCTTGACTCCTCGGTGTATGGGCTTGTGCGTTCCGATGACCCCTAGAGCTGTCCTCTAGGGGTCATCGCATTGCTCCCAATAGGATCACCTAAATGTCGAAGGATTCGAGCCACACGAAAGGTACTCCTAGGAAATCCCCCTAGGTACTCCACACGACATCTTTTTCTTACTGAGTTCCTGCAAAGACATTTGACCCCAATTGGGCGGCCATTGAGGTTGTCATTTAAAATCCTTAGTCTACACCGAGATTCGTACCTTTATCCCTAGATTCCGGATTCCAAGCTGTTGATATATTTCGTTCATATGGTGTAACATAGTAATTATAATCATACGTGCAGCAAATCAGTCCCGGCGGTAAAATGTGACTTATAAATACAAGAACATGTGACCCTAGGGAAATGCAAAGAAACCATTGCACAAATTGACAGAAATTCCATTGTGTGAGAGTCGTTCGTCAGGATCGAAATCCTTACTTTACGGGACAAAAAGGTAAATTAATCACTAAAAACAACAGATTCCCGGCCTAGGGAGTGATTTTTTTCGTTGTGAAATGAGAGGAAACTCGTGGATTACGGTCATGGTGAGCGAGTAGGGCCAAAAGTGGCAGGGAGGAGTGGATGAAGAGGTGAAGCGTTCGGAGATGGTCGGAGAGACGGGGGAGGAAAGGTGCACTGGTTCGGGGTTGGGTTTCGGCTGATTGAAGTGGGTCTCGGCAAGCAAGGGACTGGCGTGGGCGGCTGTAATCCATTAATTCGACGTGGCGCGAGAACATTTTTCGGTAAAAGTTGAGTCTCTAGTAATCATACGGAAAGAATAAAGGTAAGATGGAGTGGAAACCGAATTCCTCTGAGTTGCGGGGGTAGTTATCACAGTTTCACGATGGGCTTTTCACGACTGGCTCGTGTTTAAAAGGGATATATGTGTACATATGATATATACGTGTATATATATATATATATATATATATATATATATATATATATATATATATATATATATATATATATATAAACCCAGAGATTACGTTTCCTCGATAGCTCAAGAAGTTAGAGCGTAGAGGCAAGAAAATACTTAAAAACTTTGATATGGAGCGTAGCTATGTACGGCGCGGAAACGTGGTCACTGAAGCAGGAGGATAGGCGTAGATTGGAGGCTTTTGAAATGTGGGTGTGGAGAAGAATGGAGAAGGTGAAATGGACCGAATTGATGAAGGGTGTATTGAGTGGCAGTGAGATGTTGAAGACGGTAATAGAGGGGAGAATGTTAGGCAAACGAGGAAAGGGCAGGAACAGAATAAGTATGTTGGTCGGGATGAAGGGAAGAAGGAAGTACACGGAGATGAAGAGGAACCTGATGTAGAGTAGGTTGCTGGATTGGGTTTTGTTGGAGTCGCAAGATAAATATTTGATAGTTATGCCCATCCAAAAAACTACCTTAACCGGTAGATTACCGTATAATATAATATTATATATATTTTTATGTATATGTATTTTACGTTAGTGGTCTGCTTGATTTCGCCCTCCCCACCTTTCCTGTGTTCGTCTTTTATGTGTGTTCCTATTCCCTTCCTTATGTCTATTTCAACGTGAATGAATATTTGAGAAATTTTAAGTGGAATATTTTTTATGTCCACAATTCCTCCAAGAGTGGTCCAGTTTAAGAAACGTTTCAAAATATAAGGAATTGTTAATTTTTACTTCTACAAGCCCACCGGTTTTACGATTTCACAAGGGAGCAAAACTTCTTCGCTGTTTTATCTTGCCCATGTCGAGTAAAGAGAATGTATTCGACACCTTTCGAAGCCTATTGATTGAAATCAGATTAATGACCAGTGGAAACACATTACTTGGATTAATTATCGACCCTGATACACACGGACATTATGTAACGGGCTCGTAAAGTCGAAATTCTTCTCACAGTTCTTTGATTTAGCGCACTGGCCTAATTTATTTTGTAGCAAATCGTCATCAACAAAATAAACCCTGGAGCGAGTTCATGTCGTAAATAATTAGTCATGAAAGGAATTTTTGTTTTACTATCTCAAGCCCTAACTTAAATTGTACAAAACATCCTTAGACCGCGTAATACATATTGCAAATTCATTTAATTCTTTTTTATGTGTCAATAATTAGGAATTAATATGATACCATCGTCTGAACATTAACAGATAAATTGTTAGTTTCACAAATTTTCTCACAATCAGGAGTTTTTTTCAGTAAATCCTCGCTCCAAAATGACATAAAACGAGAGGAGTAGGCATTAGTTTATGAATTTAAAGATCGTTCCGTATAACATTCGTGTAATTCATATTAGCCTTGCACGTATATATTCGTGTACGCTGTAATGTGAATTCCAATCCATCCCTTTGTGCATTACTATATTCTTTGTCCGAAAATTATCCTTTTAATTTTAGAACCCATCAGGTTTTTTTTAAATGTTATTTATTTGATATCATACGCTGACGAGTGTTTTTCGATCGCGTTCGTAAATCGATGCAAGAGTATTGCCAAGTTTGCGAACACATTATTTATTAGGCGGAGGTATTTCCTGACGAGAGTACGCGGTGGCGTGCCTATCAACTCCCACCAACTTTGTCTGAAGAGGTTCGTTGTTTGTTTGAGAAGGCTTTAGTTACTGTCAATGTATGCACGAATGCGTCGAACATGTTAGATGGATGGGCTCATCTGCATGCATATATAGCAGCATCGGGTCGGGGCACTTGTGGTGAGCGAAGTTTAAGACATTAACCTTTAATGTATTGCTGCCACCGCAGCCACAGTAATCGACCCGAAGGCTTGTTTCAATATTTAACGGTGCTATATTCATTAATATTTGCTCGAAACATTGTTATTATTATTATTGCTAGTATGCCGTGTAAGATAGGGTTTGCATGGGCACACCCTGGGCACCGCTAATTTAACAGAGTCGTAACTACGCTCCATATCAAAGTTTTGACGAGCCATTTCTCAACATCCTTACTTGTCTATGTCATCAATTCCCTTTTCCCTTACCGACCGCAATTCCTCTTTGGTTCAAATCATTTGCGCAAAAGGTAAATTGTTCCAGTTGTTCCAGATTATAACTTACACGTAATTTCAGGTTTAATTTAACCTTCCTCCTTCGCAAAAACCTTATATTAATGCCTTATATTATTGCCTCCTTCGCAAAAACCTTATATTCTTGTCCACATTGTTTCTCATCCCAGATCCACCACACTGATTTTTCTAATTCGATCAGGAATGACTGTAACCCATGGATGACTAAAATATTAAATAATGCGTTATTAAGATGTTATAAATATTAATAAATCTATTTTAAAATTAAACTGAATGGGATTGAAGAATAATAATGAAAGTGAAAGCGGTTACATTCACGTAAATTAGAAGTAACGGTGGTCAGCCTGAGAGTTTTCACTGAATGGTGAGAATTAGATTTTACTGTAAATGATGATTTTTTGGCCGGTGAATTTATCGTATTTCGGTAAACATTATCTTACGAGTTCTTTCTCCGGTATTTTCTTGAAATTACCCGACGTGAAAGGTGATTTGACAAGCGAGAGCTTATTATCATCGAATTTATGTATGGTATTTTACAATTTTCAAAGTAGATTTTGTAGAATCTAAACTACTGTTAACTTTTTAGGTATCGTAATTAAATCTTCCTTTTTTGACGTATATTTTTTAACCTTCATTTAATCGTTAACTCTGACTGGCGCCACACTTAAAGCCATTCATTTTGATTAAGTAAAAAAAACCATGTGCCTGGCAATGTAGGAAATGATAACGTCAAATTTGCAAAGAACATGGAAATTGGATGCAGGTTATATTGATAGGCAATGAATTATTATGTACTGGGATCTAGAGGGGAGAATAATAGTTAATTGGGAAGGAATAGTTAGCAGGAGCCTTGGACTGCTCGAAAGAAACATATATAGTTCAATAAGGACCCGACCAAAATGTATTTTGATGGATTGATTCTTATCCAATGTGCGTAGCTGAATTCAGTGAACATGATATGACGAATGGATAAAGGTTATGATGACGACAGTAAAAAAAGTGTTAATACATTATTTCTTATTAGGTAATCTACCGATTAAGGTAGATTTTTGGATGGATACAACTATCCAATAAATATTTTCTAACTCCAAACAAAACCCAATCCAGTAACCTACTCTACATCAGGTCCCTCTTCATCTCTATGTACTTCTTTCCTCCCTTCATCCCGTCCAATATCCCTATCCTGTTCCTGCCTTTTCCTCGTTTACCTAACATTCTCCCCTCTATTACCGTCTTCAACATTCCACTGCTGTTCAATACGTGTTAATATATTACAACCAAAAAATTAATTTTTACTAGGTAAACAATTTCAAACAACCCAAAGAATATTTTTAGTATTAGATAATTATTAGATAATTTATAATAGATAAGTTTAGGAATGTCAAAATCCTCAATACACCACATGGATATTTTCTCTTTATAACGCTGGAGGTGGTTACTAGTGGAGTTGACGGTGTGAGACTGAAGGTCAAAGACCGAGGTCCTGCTATTGTTGAGAATATGACAAAGAAAAGGGCTTGGCGTAGCTAGAAGCGATGATTTCACGGATGCCGCCGGGACCTTGACGATACGGGAACATTGAACTCGGGTTAAAAGGGAAGGATTGGAAACCCTTCAACCTCTTGTCGGAGATTGATGCCAGGCAATAGACAACACTGAAAAAAAGAGAAAGAGAGGGAGACGGAGAGAAAATACGTATAGTTTCTGTTCTTTTCATTACTTCTGGCCAAGAAACTTCCCTCGGCACCTTGTGACATTGGAGCTTCCCTTAAATCAACGCTGAAACCATATCAAAGAATCGAAAGGAACGTTTCTGTGGCTTTGTCGAATGAAAAGAATACGCTTTCAATTCATGTTTCTCTTCTCGTGTTCTGCTTCAATTTTCGGCGTATCGAAGCTCCATTTAAAGAAATGATTCTCCTCCATCACTACCAACGGCTCATTTATTGGCCCTTGAGGCTGTTTTCTCATTATTCGTGGACGGAACTCACCTCCTGCCACGCTCGTATACAGGGTTCGTTCCAAAAGTAATGCGATTGGATTTTCTGCGCCGCTCCTACTGGTCAGAGTGGGGTTGAAAATGATTGAAACTTTGCAAGTTGATCTACTAATTGGAGTAGGTGTGAGGGTCACTAAGATTTGCCGCGGAACTAGTCTCAGTGCTCTCCAAGCTGTGGAAGCTGCAGGGCGTTGGTTATTGTAAACCTCTGCGCGCCGACCATGTCACGAAAGACCAACCGAGCGGAAATTTCGAGTGAACTTCTGGAACGTATTGCAAATGAACCTGATTATTTGGACAGCGTTATCACTGGTGATGAAACCTGGGTTTTTTAATACGACCCAGAAAAAAAAAACAGCATAGCTCTGAGAGTCACGCTGACCAGTACCCAAAAGCCCAACAAGGCAAGAATGAGCAAATCAAAAGTGAAAACAATGCTCATTGTGTTTTTTGACAGAAAATGAGTGGTTCATAAGGAGTTTTTCCTCAAGAACCGGCAATTAACACTGCCTACTACGTGGATGTGCTGGAAACACTACGAAAAGGGGCCATCTGGGCGAGAAAAGTCATCTCCGTTACGTGGCAACTCCATCACGACAACGCGCTACGAGTTCGTGAGTTCCTGGCCAAACACTAGGTGCCAACGCTGCCCTACCCCCTCTATAATCTTTATGTCACCCCAGTAGACTGCTTTTCGTTCCCTAGGATTAAGGTAGCCTTGAAAGGAACCCGTTTTTCGTCCATGGATATGATACAATCAGCCGTGATGAAGACCTTGCGAGAGGTCCCCTAAGACACCTTCCAGGGCGCGTACCGTTCATGACAGAGTCGCTGGAAAAATATGTACAGGCCCAAGGACAGTACTTTGAAGGATTTTAAGTATTTGTGCAAATATTTTCAATAAATGACTTAAAAAAATAATTGCAATACTTTTGAAACGCACCTTGTACACTGGGCGAAATTCACAATTAAACGGGATAATTAGGGTAAAGGGGCAGTTACTAATCTTGTGCTCCCTCTGATGCTCCAGGAGGATCTGCTATCCGGAGGATCACACAACTAAGGTGAAGCTGGGGATATCCTAAGTTACCGGCTTTCCAACTCGAGATTTCCAGTTAGTAGCAGAGCTCCCTGCCCAAAAGGCTGCCAAATCCCTGCATTAATTTGCTATTTCCTAGACATGATTTTTCTGTTCACTAGTTCGCGAGCATTTCTTAAGGGTATAAATGTCTACTATTGTGCATTTTTTCCCATTCTTTGCCACTGGGAGTGTTCAAGCGTGAACGGTGAAAACATTGCTATTTTTTTCTGAAGGATTACGAAGTCAGCACCAGTCAGGTATACTGTTTTGGTTTTTTTGGAAAGTAATTGTGCGCGACCGATTCATCCACCTGTACTCTCTAAGACGCATATGAAGGAGTGAGAGTGTAATTTGTTTTTTTTTGCCAACATATTTTTCCCTACAAAACACCAATTACGAGAGATTCTGAGATGAGTGTCCAGTTGGAACACCTCTGTCTTCGTTTTTAAGTCCGCAAGGTTTGAATAAGGGAATTTGGAAAATTTAGCATTCCTGCGGAGAGAGGCTCAAATGGGCAAGTTGATTTCTTAAAAGCTTTCGAGGTTGCATGCTAGCACCTCCAATGCTTGGGCCATTTCTTGGTGATGTTATCATAGTTATCGGTGAAATTTTGTTCTCATTCTTTACGATTCAAAGTCAATTTCAAGGGCCGAAAGGATAACTCACTCGATTGAGCAAACAGTTAACCATACATTACGGTTAAATAAATTAGTTCGTACCCGTTGCAGCTTTTTGGGATTCAGACTTTATTTTCATCGGTAATCTATCTGTTAATTTGATGTCAAGAAGTGGCTTGTTTAATCTTTTATATGGAGCATAGTTATCTGCGCGCGGAAACATGGTCATTAAAGCATGATGATAGACATAGATTGGAGGCTTTTGAAATGTGGGGGTGGAGAAGAAGGGAGAAGGTTAAGTGAACAAAAAGGAAAACGAGCGAGAAACTTATAGTGTGTATGGTAAGATTGGAGGGGAGAGAATACCAAAGAATTGGAGGAGAGAGAAATCCAAAGAAGGCGGTAAAGAGATGGATTCCGAAATTTTTCATTTAACAACACAATGTCTAAGAATACACAAATGGAGTCCTCTCGTTAAGAAAACGAGGAAGGAGTAGAGATCGGCGGAGATTTCAATGTCGTATCTATTGATGAGAGCACATATAGTTTTAAATCGGGGGATAAAGACAATGATACCTGCGATTAGCTATGAAATTTATTTACATTGAACTCCTTGCATCAACTTGTCTCTTCACGAACTAGGTGTGATAATACGTTTATTTTTGATTTTTAGCAACGGACATACACGGAAAAGTCTCAACTATTGAAAATATTAAAGGAATTGGTGACCACGGGACAGTAATTGATAAGTTTCCCTATACACAAGGTATATTTCTCAACCCTCGTAGGGTCAGAAATGAGAAGCCTAAAAGAAAAATGTACTTGTTTAGGGAAGAGGACTATATTTGTTTAAAATGCGTACTACAGAGTCAACTTGCAAATATTAAGAAATGTAGTAATCATCGCAATATTAAGGTTACGTGGAATCACTTACTTGAGATCACGAGCTCATCAGTCAACAAGTTTATTCCCAGTAAATTTATAAAAGATAACATGGAAATTAGATGGCACAAAGCGGATGTTAGAAAAGCATTGCGACGTCAAAGGCTATGCCACGCTAAGATGAAACATTTTAGGGATGATATCTCTAGCGGCTAAAGGAATGAAATCACAAGGAAATGAATTCAAAGGGAAATGATTAACAGAAAGTTTGAAAGAGATTCCAAAAGTATTTTGTTCGTGCGTCGGAGAGATTCGGAGAAATAAGTCAATAGTTAATTCGCTCCAAAAAGATAAAGGCGAAAGAGTAACCAGCTGTTTGGAAAACTTATTAAATTTCTTCTTTCAAATCGTCTTCATGTTTTATCGAATGTCTCATTTAGTATACCAGTACATTGCTGTCAACCGATGCCCAATTTTGAACTCTCATGTAATGGAATAGAACATTTGCTGAAAAGTATTAAGTATAATAAACCCTCCGGACCCTAAGAAATACGCTCTCGGATATTTAAGAGAAGAGCATCGAAAATTGTACCTTGTCGAGAAATCATATTTAAGAAATCACTGGTAGGTCACAGGGTTCCCAGTGATTGGGGAACAGGTCATTTAACTCCATTACGTTTTAAAAATGGAGACAAGAAGGAACGGAGCAATTACAGACCTGATTCCCTCACATTACTTCATGCAAGATCATGGAACATAAAGTTGCCGGTTCGATCGTGAGAAACCTCGATAGTCAGAAGTTATTGATTAAAAATAAGCACGTTTCCTGAAAGGGTAGATCCTCCCAGATACACCTGCGCTTTTAGTGCATGATATTATTTCCTTATTTCGGGAGAGAGCCATGCTCCATTGAACGCAGTTTTTTTCTAGATTTTAGAAAGCTTTCGGCGAAGTACGTCACAGCATACTAACTCTGTAAGCTGCGTTTATTTGCCGCCGTTGCTGTGGTATATATATAAATCCGTATTCATGAGGATTAAGTAACTGAGAATGAACTAGAGTCACTAAAAGATCATGAACTAAGTAGCTGATGACCTAAATGCTATACGATGCTAGTGCGACACTTGTCGATTAGAATTTAACCGAAAAAAGTGTGTAGCGATGAATGTTTGGAACAAGAGCAATTGACTCCCGAACGTCTACTGCATCGGGAACACCAAAATGTAAACTCGATGAAGTACTTTGGCGTACACATCACTCACGACCTCACCTGGGTGAAACGAATGCGCGGAATATGTGGACAGGCTAACAAAATGTAAATATTTATTAGAAGAGTACTGTATCATGTGATTACAAGGTTAAAGAGAAATGTTGTCTTTCACTGGTTAGGTATCATTTAGAATATACGGGATCTTCATAAAGTTGGATTGATTGCCGAATTGGGTCGCGCGCAATGTAGAGGAGCTAGATTTGTAAAACGTCGTTATGATAAACTTAGTAGCGTATTTAAAATATTAGATCAGCTAGGCTGGAAATCACTCACGGAGCGAAGGGTTAATTACAGGTTAAATCTCTTGCACAAATTTGAAAGATGTCTCCTTAACAATGGTGGTTAAAATGTATTAATACCCCATCATCCTGTACTACCGTAGGTGAAATCATGCTAATAAAATTAGAAAAATTAAGTGTAGAACTGATTGATTTAAGATGTTATTTTTTCCTCGAACGATAACTCATCAGAAAAATATCCGACCGCGCTAGGTGTAAAAATTATTCGGGTCAAAATTAGTGTGGTGTGTATTCACCCCTCTACCGCACACCCTAACGGGAGCTTGCAGGGTACTTGAAAATACTAATTAGGGGTAGGATTAGGATAGGCATCTTATGCCTACAGAATGTAAAATAATGGATTTATTTTTTTTTAACGAGGGGATTTTTAGTCTCACTTTAGACTCACTTTGGGTAGGAGAGCGTTTTATGTTCCACGTTCTTGTGGTGGTGGAATTTTGTCTTACTACTTACTAAAATCTAGCTTGTACGTACTTGGAAAAATTTCTTGCTGCACCCTTAGGTGCTCAATGTAATATTTAATATGTACTTGCATGATCGTGGAGTGAAGGGAGGTAGATGTGTATTTGCATGCGTGTAAAATGATAGGATGTTTCTATGAATGTATGCACCACTGTGGATTTGGGTTTGCATGTATGTGTTGGTTTTGAATGCGGTTTTTCTTTTTTCCTTTTTTTGGGTGGTGACCTAACACCCCCCGCCACACGCCCTTGCGGCGGATTTTGGGATATTATATAGATAATGTAGATAGATCATCAATGTTTGTGAAAGGTATTTTCGATTCATGTATTGGTACCATGGTTGATGATTGATAAATGACACTTGAAATGGCATTTTCCCTGCAAATATGAGCTCAAAACTTTTGCAAATAACTCGATCGCCGGGAATGCTGAATGCAAGAGGTGTATGTAGACGTTTGAACTTAATTTTTATCGGGATTAGTTATTGCATGAAATAAGAGTGAAGAATGCTTCACGATCCGCATTAATGTTTGCTGAATTCACGCGTCTATTCCACTGCGAAAGCTTTCCTGTGGGCTTCCGTACTCGTGATTACCTCTTCGTCTTGCATTATTTACAGTCGGAGATGAGGTTTTCAGCTATCCGAGCTGTGTATGAATATGAGAGCCTTAGGACGACAAAAAGTACCCAGTTCCATTTCGTCCGTGCAATGCGCGCGCATTTTGTTTGCACAACGAAATTGTTGCGCGAAATTATGGAGCGAAGTGTTGAGTGTCAAGTCACTCAGGTACGAGTGGAATTATTTCTCTCTCCCTCGAATCTCCCGTCCCGGACAGTTTCGTTGTGTTTAGATGCAAAAAGATACAGCAATCGTGTCTCTTCAAGCGCGGGTTTAATTAACGGAAATTAAACTCCTACGAGATGCACATCTTAGACGAAGAACTTTTTTCTTTACTGTTTACTGGCAGGGATTATTTTTTAAATTCAAAATTCACTGGAGTAGAGGCGGTCCGACGGAATTTTAACGTAAATATCCCAACTTTTTCCATCATATTTGAGGCGACAAAAAAGTTTTCCTGAGTGCAATGAATACTAATTTTACTATTGCCTAATATCTCCATGCTCCAATTGAAATTTCCCGAAAGGAAACTGTTAGTAAAAGTCACACTAATGTGTTTTCTACATTTTGGTTGGATAATAGGTTTATCTACATCTACATAAAACCCCGCAAGCCGCCGCAAGGGCGTGTGGCGGGGGATGTTAGGTTATCATTCAATATTCAGAACCATATGAAGTTCCAACGTCTTCTTGCGACCGTTATACAATACGCTGTGAACGAAGAAGTATTAGGCACGGTAGTGGAGGTGATAGGACTATTGTTATTAATTTGAAGTAACCGAAAAAGTTGATACAGGGCGTATTGAAGACCGTGATATAGAGAGAGGAGAATGAGCCTTAGGCTGGCGATTTCGGGGTTAGGACAAGAGTAGGGATGTTAGAAAGAATGATGGCGGTTGGAAAGTAAGCGGAATCGATAAAGGGTTTATTGTGGTTTAAGGTGTCAGGACGTGTCTCGTTGGGTGAGGGTCAGAAATATACAGCGGTGGTTAGCTTTTGTGTCCATACCAAAAAGTACCTAAGACAAACTGACCTTAATGAAAATCACGATGGGAAGCTTATGAAAGTCCATGGCTTACTGATAATTACTCGAGAGACATTTTGTTGATTTCATTGTATTTAGTGCAATTGCAGATGTTCTGAGACTCTCAGTATTCCGTACGTGAGTGTGTAGGTCAGGGAGTATCCACTTCATTTTCTATTTTAGGTTCGTTTGCTCATAAAAAATAACATTGGTCAGAAAAAGTTTTATTGGCGATTATAGTTTCATGCAAGCCGACTTCGCTTTTATAAACAATTTCCGTTCACTTCTGAGCATTTTCATTGCACTGCACCAACTTATTTATTCCCTCAGAATAGAAGTTCGCCGCCTGGGAATCAAATCAGCGGCGGTCTTGAATTCCTTCTAGAATAGGAAATAGTTCCTAGGTTCAAGGTTAAGTCGTCTTCGTCTTGTCTATAGTCGTTCAAAAACCCTTCTCTGCTCAGTATTTTTTGCTCCTACAATTATCAAATACATATATTTTGAAGGAATCCTCTAAATCAAACTTTGTTTGAGATTAATTTTATTATTACTCAAATGTCTTTTTGCTTCATCGTGATGTCATCGAAATTGTTTTAAAAAAAGTTTAAACGATCATGATAATAAGTGCAAAAAAATTGACGATTGTATTTTTATTTTTTCAGGTAAGTGGAATGACTCCAAGGTATCCTGGCTTGCCATTATGTGTGCAGATCACGTAAGTCTAGCATTTTACATGCATACTTCCCACGTGAATCACTCGCGTTTAATTCCAGTCATGATGTTATAAAATTTTCCTCATCGCACTAAACTATTGAGAATTTTAATAGAAAAACGCGACATGAATGAACGTTTATCTTTGCCTACATAATAATTAAGCGTATGTAAGTGTTGGAAAATTTAATAATGGCTAAGTGAACCTTCACAGGGTATATTGAATTAATTCTTAATAATGAAATCATTTCTACTTCGCTTAATTTAAGAGAAGCGACAGCAAAAATTACTGTTTTTCCCGAACAGCGAGCAAAGAATAATTTCCTGATTCTCGTAAATTTCGCGCTTTTACGTTTAAGATATTCTTAGTTTCTCTATTTAGATTATATATTATAAATTTTTTCTATAAAATTTAAAATGCCATACAAAATTTTGAACTAAAACTTTGCAATCCTAATTTCCATCTACGGACAATTAAAATTCTACTATTATGTTTTATTTCTGAACTAAACTGGTATTAGTTTTGTTATTATTAAAACAATAATGTGCAGTTAGACAGTATCTAGAGGCTCAACAGTTCTTAAGCGTCACAATAAAACTTGTCTTCCTGAAAGAATAATATGAAACATACGAACAACGCTACCTATCAGAAAAATACATTAATAAAAATTAACATTGCTTAAAAAAATCGAAACTAAGGTATGTTATGGAGAATATTATTGTAGGTAATAAAAATAAGCAATATAATATCTGAAAAGATAAACATTAATCTCTATTACGAACCAGTCACATCTAATTAATATCAGATTATCAATTTAAAACCAAAATTAAGATGTTACATACAGAGATATCAAAGCAATAACAACGCAAGCATTATTACTTCAGGCCCTATATCACATTTCGTCTACAATCAAACTCCGTCCACCTCGCTTATGGCTCATTATCGCGTGCGAAGTCATGGGTAATTTAATCACCCAGATCTTTGTCCAGAGGCTATACTATACTTACTTGTATTTTTTATAAATTCTTACTGTTGAGAAAAAGAGCTCATGAATCTCTACAGGTAGTTGGTTTCATTTATTAATAATTCCATTTGTAATTGAAACGCTTTTTGCATTTTTTTGTGCTTTTATTTTAATGTGAAAACTGCGAGTTTTTTCCCTAGAAATTTTTTTTACTTCCACAAAGATCCCACGCTTTGATTATCCAACCCTGTTTTATGTATTCAATCATTTTGAATTTATGTTGCATTTGCCTTCCTTCCTCCACCCTCAATTTTAGCCTTCTGTTTCTCTCGACATATATTGATTTTCCCTTCTTTTCCTTTCCTATCGTTTACCCTCTACCTCGTAATTTTCGTTCGTGTTTTTGAGGGTTCCGTGGCGATGAATCCTTATTTGGGTCTGAATCCTGACCATTTTCACTTGTTTGGCTGCGGCTGTTATTGCCCTGGAAGCGTTTGTGTCCGCTTTCGAAGTCTTCATCTTCATCCCGACTGTCACCGCATCATTTTAAATTACCCTGTTCCTTCTACAATTCACCCGATTTATTTGCCCGTCCGTTTCCTCGATCCGGATCGAGGGTTAAAATATATCTGACGCCGTTCACGTAGCATTTGGATTTTCTTATGAAGTGTACATCGCTGCAAGACAATACGTTTCCATGTTTTTTTCTTCCTGAACCTCATAGGTTAGTTTTACGGTGAGGCATTACTTATTACTTTTTCAATGGGAATATTCCTGCCTAGACAAAAAGTTTGTGACAATATCGCCCAAAAATATTTATTTGGATAATCATAGAAATCCCATTTCTAATTATTTTGACTTCGAATAAATTGTCGTCAATAGTCATCATATAAATGACGCAAGAGGAAAACATTCCAAATACTAATGCATTTTAATTTTGATTGTGAAAAACGTCTATCGTTTTAGCACAATTACATTTTTATATTTGAAATCTCCTTCTGGAATATACTGTATACTATATAACTCGTTCAAATACAAGACTCAAATATTCTACCTGATAGAAAAATAATATATAATTAATATTCTTTTGAAATAGACAAAATATTATAGCTGTCATATTTTTGCCTACGATTCCATATGTTTAAGTTAACCCTTGAATTCATTTTATCGGAAATTTACAATAGTGTTTAGACTTAATTTGTTACTTTATCAGAGATAAACCTGTGTAATATCACGAAATAAATGCAATTAGAAAATTATTCTTTAAATAATTCCTATTTTATCAATTCAGATAAATCTCTGATAGTTAATGTTTTATTGCATCGAAAGGTCTTCGGATTTGGACTTGAATATATAATTAGTAATTCAGAGACGATTATAAGGATAATCGCTCGAGTACGAAGGTCGATCGAATGCAAATCGGTTCGGTAGGAACTGCAGTCATTATGCCATTCCAAATTCATTCGATATACCGAGATCGATTAAAAGAGAGGTATTGGAGTATTTCTGGGTTAATTAATTCGCCCTAGTTTTTAAGTCCCATCACATTCCGTGCGGGAGCGGGATTCATTCGCTCCACAAACTTTGATATCGAGATTTTTTCGGTTTTTTGGGATTCTATTTATCGTAGTATTCGACGGCTGAAATATTTCGTCTTTTTTCTACGAATTTTATTCAGTGCAAATTCTTCTCCACAGGGTCAAGAGATTCTTGAAATATTTGAATAACTTAATTGCTCCAAGTAGTTGAAGGAATGAGAATGAGAATTCTGATCTGCTTAAACTCTTGGAATCAAGTTCGTTGAAAATCGTGCTTTTTTCTCAGACGTAATGAATTAGAAGGTCAGGCTGCTTCAACAATTTATCTACTAAATATCTATATAATTTTGGACGGCACCATAGTACACAGATTAAACATATAACACGTAAAAGAACACTCACATTGTAGATTATTTGAGCTTTCGGCCTACTCCGAGGCCTTCTTCAGGTCAGACTGAGTAGGCCGAAGGCTCAAATAATCTACAATGTGAGTGTTCTTTTACGTGTTATCTGTTTTATTCTATGTTCTATTGTGCCGTCCAAAATATGCGGCGAACAAATATTATTTCACACACGGAAATAGATATAAGGAAAGGGGATAGGAAAACACATAAAAGACGAACACGTGTTCGCCTTTTATGTGTTTTCCTATCCCCTTCCCTTATATCTATTTCCGTGTGTGAAATTATATATATATATATATATATATATATATATATATATATATATATATATATATGTATATATATATATATGTGTATATATATATATATATATATATATATATATATATATATATATATATATATATATATATATATATATATATATATATACTCTTGGAAATGACGCTCTCCGGCGACGCACAAACACACAAACACTAAGACAACAAACACCACACACATAGAAACATAAAAGAAGGACACTTACATTGGATATTTACGTTTCGACGGCACGGCCGTCGTCATCAGAATCTGATGACGACGGCCGTGCCGTCGAAACGTAAATATCTAATGTAAGTGTCCTTCTTTTATGTTTCTATGTGTGTGGTGTTTGTTGTCTTAGTGTTTGTGTGTTTATATATATATATATATATATATATATATATATATATATATATATATATATATATATAGATTCATTGAGCTATCGAGGAAACGTAAGTCTAAAATATATTTTTTTAATGTTATGTTGATATCTCAAATTACAATTCCGTCCAATGTCATTCGTCGATATTGGGGTATCAATTTAATGGAATTTTCTGCTGTTAGATAATTAAATAATGCTTTTATTACTCAGATATTAATATTAAAATTATATTTACACTAAAGTGGAGTTACTCACAATAGGGTTTCCTCAAATATTTTCCGGACTTGATTTTCTCATATTTTTTCCGAATGGCGTTTGGTTTTTTTATTAAACTAGATTAAGTAAGGTCTTGCCAGCTTTGCCCTGCAATAACAATTTCTTATCTTGTTCGCTGTGGAGACGAGGTGTCTCCTTTAGGGTGTGTAATTGCATCTTTCTTCGCTTAATAATGCAGATAATCTAGCTCTTTGTCTTACTGGGTGCTTCTGTTAGCATCTCGGGAGAACCGTTACACAAGTTTTTCTCCCGTACCGGGAGTTTTACGGAACAAAAACCAGTATCACCTACATTCTCTCGCTTACATCGAAACTATGCATCAAAGATTGCATTTTACATATATGCAATTACAATTTTTTACAATTGCATAACTGACATTTTCTGAAATGAAGGACCTATTTTTCCTTTGTGAAATGACTGTTGTCTTTTGAAGGACATGAAGAGAATAGAGGCAAGGCACAACACGCTCGCATAGTTCTTCTAGTCCTTGGCAAATCTAGGTACGGGTGATCATCTTTTCATTAGTTGTGTGGAAAAAATTAGGTGAAATTTCTTTTCCTTGAATTTATCAATAATTGCAATCAAGATACTTGATTATTTTCTCTGCACAAGGTTTATCCGGCAAAATCTATACAGATTTATTCATTTACGAAAAGAATTGTGACAGACAAACATGACCTACGATATTATAATTGAAGGTTAATCGAAATGCGCGTAAAATATTCTCGAGAGCTTTGCAAAGACGTTATTAATTGAAATAACTTTTTGAAAACAACTAGTCCCTTTTTATGCGAATTACTGATCTTTACTTATTCTGATAGGAATATTCACGACTAAATTCCTACTGAGTAGCGAAAGATAAAACGCAAGGCATTTTATAATTAAAGAATGAGAATTTCAATCCTAAATACAAGCCTCGGGTTAGAGAAGAAAATTAATTTGAAATTGACGCGTGTGGTTACCAGTGGGGGAGGAAACATTGTCCCCTGAACGTCCTTTAATATTCTGCTCCGCGTCGCCGATAGGCACGATCGCTTTAGGGTAAATGGTCCCAAATTATTTCTATGGTTACGCAACAAGGGCTGTGCCAACGCAAATATAGGCGGTTTTTCATTCCATGACACTCTTACCTATTGATTTTCGTGTTAGTTCGGCCACGCTGAGTAAACGAATGAAAAATGCATGACAGACAATTTGATCTCTTCCAACAGGTATAACTGCGTCATCCCTTCCTCCTTGGTTTAAGCAGTCAGTCCATTTTCGCCCCAGCTGAGCACAATAAGCTTATTTATTTAACAAAATAGTATCAGGAGTGATTTGTTAACTCATGCGTTTGAATGAACTAACGGATACGTAAATAATGAAAATTATCATTAAGCATAATGAATAAAGTTTTAAAAGTAGTGTCATCACAATGTATGTATATATATATATATATATATATATATATATATATATATATATATATATATATATATATTCACTGACCTGAAGACTGACCTGAAGAAGGTTTCGGAGTAGGCCGAAAGCTCAAACAATGTACAATGTGAGTGTTCTTTTACGTGTTATCTAATTTATTCTGTGTTCTATTATGCCGTCCAGGTGTTACATACCTGTATATTGCTCTCGTGAGTACTTCCACATCATCACTATATATATATATATATATATATATATATATATATATATATATATATATATAATTATGGCAATATAGCATATATATATAATGCAAATATATATTATGTGTATATTTTTATATATATATATTTGATGAGGTTAAAAAATAAGGGAAACTTTACACTGCTACACACTTTTAATGTTCTACGATCAGTTTCTCTTATTCTCTTATTTTTTACCCTCATAATGAAGGAATTCCACAAAGTTAAGCCTGCTACTGTTCACTTTATGTATATATTTGCACATAATTATAGTAAAAAATAAGAATATTAACACAAACAATTGACTTCAATATTTCGGGGGTTCTAGCTACGAGCACCAGGGTAACAGAGTGATAATTACACTCGTACCCTCATTAAGGTGTCTGGAACCCCCAAAGCGATTCTTATTTTTTGTTTTTCTATTCTTATTTTCTCCAGCTCGCCGCCCTCACATCTGAAAAACCACTACATCTATGGGTATCCTGTTCCAAGTTACTTAAACCAAGTTTTTGCGTCGTACATAACCACGCTCTAAATTAGAGTTTTCACTAGTAATTTTTCATGAATCGTGCTCAACATTAGTGTCATCCAATCTTTCATTCTGGTGATAACAGCTTTGCCTAACTCAATTTTTCATTTTTATCTCCACTGATTTTACCAGCTTGGTTTAAACTTCTTCCTTGGCTGGGTGCATTTCTTCGAGTTCTCTATTTTCTATAACTTAGCCTTCCTATTACTCAAGAATCTCATTTGATATTTTTCATTGTCATTTAATCCTCATCTTGTGACCATATTTTGGAATTTGTTAGTGCCATAAAGTCAATTAAAATAAAACGAAGGCTTTTGATTTACTTTGCCGTGAATCCAAAAGATCAAATTTTACGAAATAGTATCCCGCTAATTTAATTAGTCACCCTAATTAATTTCAAGAGTATGCATGTGTGCATGTTTGTACTTCTATGTTAAAAGGTACTTGCGAGTACTAAAGGTGTTGTTCAAATGAGATCGAAGTCAAATTTGTCGAAGGTATGGCAACGGCAAAACTAAGTTTATAACATCAGGGATCAATTAGCTGGGCCGGGATAATTGCGATGAACCGTATTTGGCAACTGAATTCGGGCAGGAGAAAAATGATTCCCTCGCGATCCTTCCCTACATCTCACTGAAATTTTAATAGCAATCAATCACCAAGCGGAAGAGATATTGCCATTAATTTCTCCGCTCGGGGAAACGAAACCTTCTAGTCTATGCTCACACCCTTCGAAATAGGCCAGAAACAAAAGATCTGTGAAAGGCATCCATGGGAGGCGAGTTCATGCCTCGGAATACCGGGTGAGAGTTAATCATTGGGGCAGAGCTGAAAGATGAAAACTTTAGGACGGAGAGCGAAGGATACGAAGTGGCTTCGGGGTCGCCAGGGATTACGCGGCGTAAAAGGAAAAGAACTGGGAGTGGTTATGCTCAATGGGGTTTCGTGTAACGTCGTTCTGAAATATACAGCACCCAGAAAGAGTGAGAAAGGGTGGAAATTATTGTTTAGTTTACTATCTTATAGTCTTTGAGCTGGTTGTAGAGTGGATCGATGTGCTAATTCTTCAGTCAAGCTCCCATTCCGGATTTCTATCTTTAATTTTGGATGAAATAACCAAAAAGTTGTGCCACCGAAACACGAGATTTAAATAGCAAAACATGGTTTTATTTTGTTTTATACAACTATCTTTAATCTGTTAATTAAGTTTTCTCGAAACCTTAGTTGGAAGAGCATCGATCGGGAAAGTTGAAGTTCCGTGTTCAAACTTCCACCTTTCCCACAAAACCTTAGTCCGTCCTTGCATTTTTTTATGTATATCTCTCTTTTGTACTCCCGTATTTCGGTATGTATTTTGGACCAAAAACGGTCTTAGTAGTTGATTGAAGGACGGAAGAATTTTGCATCATTCGGTGATCTTAATGTTGCGTTTGATCTTCTGATAAAAAACGTTCTTGTAAGAGTCTAAAACGTGCAAAAAATATTCAATGCTCTCCGTTAAATGCAACTGCGAGGAAAATCTTTTAACTATGAATCAAGAATTACATATCCGAAACAGTTAAATTATTCTGGAAATTTAAAAAACTATTTCGGAACGCTGGAGATGCATGAGACGTTTTTGGAAACATGGCCTCCTCGCTCATTGATCGACTTTCCAATTATCGAAGCTCCTTTGCGGTTCGATGACTGACGTCAACTTCAACCGTTCCTCCTGCCTCTTATCGAAATAATTCTTTTTTTCCCCCCGTCCTCTTAAATTTTTTTATGAAAAAGTGAGAGGGTATTCTGAAAGAGGTTTAGAGAGGGAAATGGAGCAAGTGTGCCAATGAGGTATCAGGAGGGGAAAAAGTGTTCAGGAGGAAGCAGGAAAGAGAGCGGCTTGCAGAAGATTGATGGTTGGACGTTTGCCCTTACGTGGCCTGGTTGAAAATGTTTCAAGGCGTCTCTCCAACGGAGGTACGCCTCCTCTTCGCTGTCCTCTATCACCCCTCGACCAAAAGACTCACTTTCTTTCTTCCCATTTTTCGATTTTGTCCGGGCGCTCGTTCTTCAATTTTACGTACCATTATGACCGTTTTCCAGAAGTCAACATTTCATTACTGCAATGCTGAAACACATCTTTTTTTTGTTAGGGGAAACTGCGGGGGAGCTATGAGATGAGTGTAACGTAAACAAAACGAAGTTACAAGGTTTTTTTCGAGAAAGAAGGATGGTTAAGTGAAATGTTATAACAGAGTCAAAAACTAGGTCTAGAGATGGTGGAACAGTTTACCTACCTTGGAAGCAACTTGGTCCAAATGAGTCAACGTAGTAGGGACGTAAAATGAAAAATTACGTTAGGCAAAGGATCTTTCACAAGGAGGAGGAAATTGATGACAGGAACTCTGTAAGGATGTTAAGGGAAGATTAGTGAAAAATTTGATATGGAGCGTGGTTGTGTACGGGGGTGATAATATGGCTATTGAAGCAAGAAGATAGGTGTACCTTAGTATCTTTTGAAGTGTGGGTATGGAGAAGGTGGAATGGAAAGATGTAAAAAAACAAACGAAGGTGTACTGAGTATGGTGGGGGTGGAGAGGATATGGTCGGGAGAGATCCAAAGAAGGCAGGAAAGATGGATGCATAGAGTTGTGATTGGCAATTGGATATTAAAGAGTCTAATAAGTATGGAGGAAAATTTTAAGCAACCGAGGAAGGGAAGAAAAAAGGTAGGCATATTGAATTGAATGAATGGAGAAAACATTTATGCAGAATTGAATAACAGCTATTTGTAGTGTAGAGTCTGGCGAATTTTTTATATTACTATGCATAGCACCCTTCAGTAGTAGTTTTTTGGGGAGTCGACCGACGGCTAAGGTCGTTTGCGCCATTAGGGATGGATGGGAAAGGAAATGTGGAGAGAAACCCGGCGTCAGCATTAGACTACTTTTATCGAAAGGCGCCAAGGGGTCCACAGTTTAACGTTACACCCGACGGGCATCGTAATCACTCAAAGTGCTCTCCACAAAGCACCTCAAGTAGGGTTTGGGATTTCCACTGAAAAATATTCGTTGTCTCTAGGATTTGAACCCGGGTCTTCTCGGTGGAAAGCCTGTTGCGTTAGCCTCCGCACCATTCTGATTCCCACATAATACCCTGTAAGCCACCGCTCGCGTGTGTGGTAAGGGGTGATTACACAAAAGACTACTTTCGAAACTGAACTATTTTCCTCTCTTGCGCGCTGGGATATAGGAATTATGATGTACTAATGGAACAAATGCATAAGCAATATGTTTCCTTCTATTCCTGTTCTTAACTTTCCATTTAGGTACATTTTCTT
This sequence comes from Hetaerina titia, assembly GCA_037158775.1. NCBI lineage: Eukaryota > Metazoa > Arthropoda > Insecta > Odonata > Calopterygidae > Hetaerina > Hetaerina titia. The sequence continues at coordinate 84,623,928 of CM073774.1, read as the reverse complement.
CTCCAACGCGCTCTCAGAAGCCACGTTCAATTGTTTCATTTCCACTGTTCTCAGACTGCATCACGTTATTGAGCTACTCTATAATCCTGGCGTCTTGATGAGAACATAGATTCTTCTTTTTCAGAGTTGTTTTCGAAACGTAATTGATCTGAGAGTTTTATTTTCATAAACATTGGTCCTGTTTGTTCCCTCCGGAAGCACGGTCCGAATTTTCCGTCTCCGATTTTTATTCCTTTGAGCGAGGGATGGGAGCTTTGGCGGCCAAAAGGGCGTCTTATCCACTTATATCCATTAGGCAGCGAGTCACGCCCGCACGTTATTTTCCCTCTCCCGGAAAGGAGGGACGGAAAACGTCGTCTCACTCATTCCCATCGCCTCGTCTCCGTCATCAACATTCGACGCCCATTTTGCCTCAAAAAACAAGAGGTTCATTTTCTTCCCTCTCTCACTGTGTCCCTCAGAAGATCTTTCAATCAATTCCGTAAGCTCTCATAACCTTTTCGATGATCCATCCCATTACAATTCTGTCCCTCTTTGACTCTCACCTCACTCACTTCCCCTTTTCCGTTTTTGATATTCTCTCCTCCCTAATTCCTTTCCTCACATTCCTCCTCCACCTTTTATTCTTCTTCTATTTCTCTTTTTGTCCTTTTGCCCTCGCCTTTCTGAATCATTTCTCTCGTCTCTTCACTTTAAATCATTCTGTCCGCGCCCCAATAAATGACAATCGCTGCTTAAAAATTATTCAATTCAGCCACCGATTTCTCACGAATTTAAGGCGCTTTTGATCGTTACCTGCCCTTGAAATATATTACCGCGGTTTAATATCCATTAACTAGTGTAACTGAGCATTTAAAATGTGCTGGAAACGGATGAAGACGGTTAACTCGAGTACTATCACGCAGCTCGTTATTGTTTTGTTTTAGCTTTGTAAAATAATGACAGAATTACACTAATAATGTATAATTACGTAATGGTGCTGTAATTATTGTCGTAATATATTTACACTGATAGTGTAAATATAACTACCATGGTTTCGACGTCATCTTCATCAACACCTGGATATGGCCATTGTAATAGAAATCTATGGTCTTATTAAATCAAAACTACTAGAGTAGTGATATTGTTTATCGAGTTATTATGTTATTCTTCCTCATTATAATGCTCAAATCTATTAAGCTGATTTTCTACGTTGCTAGATTCCACGTTAATACTTTGAGATGTCCTGTATGTTGTTTTCCTATTCCATCACCGAAGATTGGTTTTTTTTGTAGCTGTCCAATCTACGATATTCTATTTCCTGTCAGTCACTTTATTCCCCCACAACACTTTATACGAACATTTTCTACTGCTATCTTATCCATTCGTAGATAGATTCCATAAGTGTTTTAATAAATTTATTCTCGAAGTGTGTTCCATTATTAGTCGTGCATTTTTATTGAGTGACTCTATGCGAAACGATCAAGAAAATAACGATCAAAACATCGTGGCGAATCATTAAAAACGGACTGAAAGCATCACCTAATTAACGAATGTCCTGGGTCAAATGCCAATGGAAGCAGGGAAATTAAATGCACTACTTACTGTTGAATACTCACAATTAAAGTTTAGCTCTTACTTATTAGTAATAAATTAATCCTTGAATTAGAATGGTAGGCAAGCCTAGAATCGAGGAATCAAGGGGAATCGATTACCAAAGAGCCTGATGCATAAGGATTTCTTTTTTCCTGGCATAATTCATGGAAAAAATACAATGAAACACTTCGAAGCCATATATGGCTTTCAAAGCATGCGTCAACTGCTACATTCTAGTGTAAATAGAGGTGACATTTTCTTACATGTGTGGTAAACAGTGAGCCCAGTCTTGTTAATTCTCGGCAATATTAATTGCAACCAAATGGGAAACATTGTTTATTAGAAATGTAAAAAATCAATTCAATGAACGGCGAGCTAAAAACTACAACAGGGAGAAAATTTTACCCATCTTGGTAGGAGTATGGGATATTAATGTAAAGGAATATTGTTTTATTGAAAGTTTACATGAAATGTGCTACAAATGCGCTATATAGGAGGGTGAAAGAATGGAGAAATAAGAAGGGAAAACTTGAAGAAATCCAAAATAAGCCAGGGAAATTAATAGTTGGATCAGAAAAGATCAAAGAGAGATGGAAGGAAACACCAGAGGAACTATATTTTGAAGACATTAGGCCAATAAGCTTATAAATAGAAAGAGAATATGACATAGATAAGGGTAGCTTAGGTCCAGGCTTACTCGATGCCAAGATAGAAAGGGCATTAAGGGATTTGAAACTAAATAAGGCTGTGAGGGTTGACAACATTCCCGGTGGACTACTTAAAAGGTTTGGGAAAATGTGAGAGGAAGAGTTTTTAGGACTAATTAGTAATATTTCAAGGAAAGGAATTTGGTCGTAAGGCTTCGTCAGATTAGTGTTGGCTCCTATGTAAAAAAAGGAAAGGCGGGTATTATATGTAAGAACAACAGACCAATAAGTTATCTTTTTTTCTCGTAGCAAAAGTCTTTATCAGGATTATCAATAAATATGCAGAGTAGGGAGGTAAATTACTTATAGAAATTATTACTAATGGCATGAGCAATTTCGGTACAGGAATAGGAACTGCACATTTCATGCCATAGCAGTAATGGGTTCGCTAATTGAGAAGAACAAAGTATGTACAAAAACTATCAGGATGTATTTGTATGTTCCTTTGTCATTCTACAGACGTTTGTTAGCGTAAAATCGGTCGAATTAATAAAGGGGATTGCAGAGAGTAAGAATAGATTGGAATGATAGAAGACTAATCCGCAACCTGTCCCAGACTGCTCACTTGCGAGTGCTGGATGAAGAGTCTGGATGGGCAATGTTAGGAAGAGAAGTGAGACTTTTCTATGGAATGATTTTCGAATTCTAGGAGAAGGAAATGATAAAACAGGCATGGGGAGAACTGGTGGTGGAAATGGGCGTCGGTGGGGAAGGCATAAAATCATTTATTTTTCCGGATTGTCAGGCTTTTGTTTTCCATTTATTCAAGAGGTTGAAAACTCTGATGAACGCATTATAAAAGCAGTGTGATAGATATGGACTGAGAAATGCAAGCAAAACAAAGATTAAGCGGTTTTCCAAAAAGAGAAAAGCTCAATCATATTAAATTTGGAATTCAGATATTAGAACTGGTGTAACAATACACTCTCTCGCAAGTGTTCTACACCAAAATCGTCAATTATATATATATATATGTATATATATATATATATATATATGTATATATGTATATATATATGTATATATATATATATATATATATATATAAGGAAGGAATTGAGCAGATCACAAGCGTAAAAATATTTCCTTGAACGGGGCTTGAACACCGGATCTTTCCACTTGCTGGGCGTGTGTATTTATGTGTTCCTATCCCCTTTCCTTATATCTATTTCTATATCTTATATATATATATATATATATATACATATAAACCATAAACCTGTAAAACATTTTGTATATATATATATATACACATGTCTACGATATACCAAATGAGGCTAAGACATGGTGTTTTGTATCCTTCGAGGATTGAAATTTCTGTTCAGCCTACACTTCGGCTTCCATTTACACACACACTCACCTTAAAAACACACATTTGTACATGAACACGAAAACCTCAAAATGGTCGTCAGCTGTCATTCTAACTCTCAGAATGTATCCTCTAAGCTACTCCTCATTATTTTGCACCTCCTCCAAAAACTCTAAAATATTCTGCTTCTCCCTCTCCTTGTTGCCCTCCGGAGCTCTTCAACCCTTTCCCCAAACCATGGTCCATCTCCATCGCCCTTCCCACTGCCCTCTCCTGACCCCAAGGACCTCGACTCCCACTCCTCGTTCTTCACCATCGGAGAGCAACGAAGGTACTACTCCCGCCTTTCATCACCTCCTTTTATCCTGACCTCTCCCCCCATTCTCTCTCTCTCTCTCCTCCTCTCGTCCAAGTGGAAAACACTTTCCCTCACTCTCACCTTTCCCATCTCACCGAGTCGCGCGTATTATATACACTATCCCGCTAGCATCCCCCGACCTCTCCCCTTGGCTCACCTTTCCCTTTAGAAAATTAATTCGGGGGAACCTCTCGTTCGTGGGTTTCGGCGACCATTCCGAGTAATGCTTCTCCGTCCCTTAGATCATTCGGAGTTGAAGGCGTGATGGATTGATGGAAGAAAAAATATCCTCTTGCCTTTTCAGCCTTCAAATGGGGCAGCGGTGTTCCTTAGGGAATGGGCTCCGGAGAAAAAAATCCCGTATATTAGAAAGAGTGGTATTTTGTGTTATCTGCCCCCAACGTTCGAATATTTGGGTGTGTTTCAATTAGAATATTTTAATTTATTTACTATGTATATTCTTCAAATGATCATTAATATTACTTACTTTATTAAAAAAACAAAGCTTATGCGATTTTTCAGAAAGAAAAAGGGTAAGCTAAACATTAAAATAGGCGGGGAAAAAATAGAGCAGGTAGAACAGTTTACATATCTCCGAATTGTTTTGGACCAATACGGTCAAAGTAGTAGGGACGTAAGGAAAATAATTGCACTAGGCAAGGAAGCTTTCTCGAGGAGGAGGGAGTTGATGACGGGGACGTTGAGTAGGGAGGTTAAGAAAAGACTCGTAAAAACTTTGATATGGAGCGTAGCTATGTACGGCGGGGAAACGTGGTCGCTAAAGCAGGAGGATAGAGGTAGATAGGAGTCTTTTGAAATGTGGGTTTGGAGAAGAATGGAGAAGGTGAAATGGACCGAAAGGAAAACAAATGAGGAAGTACTGGGGATGGAGGGCGAGGAGAGGGGTTTGTTGAGAGAAATCCTATGGAGGCAGGAAAAATGGATGAAAGGCGTATTGAGCGGTAGTGGAATGTTGAAGAGGGTAATAGAGGGGAGAATGTTGGGCAAGCGAGGTAAGGGTAGGAACAGGATAGGGATGTTGGACGGGATGAAGGGAGGAAAGAAGTACACCGAGATGAAAAGGGACCTGATGTTGAGTAGATTTCCATAGGAGTCACAAAATATTTGATAGTCATGTCCATCCGAAAACCTACCTTAACCGGTAGATTACCTAATAATAATTACTTACTTTAATCGTATGGAAGACTTTAAATCGCTTCACTCCAAGTGTGTGGGTTTGTGAGGTATTTTTATTGATATTTTACCATTTAAGATGTATCTTGGATGGACACAGATTATATAACTGCGGAGCCATATATTTCGAAATATTTAATTCAAACAAAACATGTGTGGCTTGTCTTAAGGGGAAAAAATCATTTTTATTAAATTTTGACCAGACGCGGTGTATAAATTAAATTAAGATATTAATTTCATCAAAAAAAATATTTTTTGGTATTTAATATTAACCAAAATTTTGATGGTCAATATCCTTAAATGATTAATCCCATTTGGACATTGAACTGTGCAGAATGAGCAATTCGTGAAAATGTGATTTTTTATTCTGGAAACATTGTTCTTCCTAATGTGTTGGTCAGTTGGCCTTGTAAACTAGTGTGAAAGCATGCTTAATGGCGAGAAATGACTGTTTTTGAAACAGTGGTGAATGAGTTGGAAAATATAAGTATAATTGCACACACATATATATATATACATATATATATATATATATATATATATATATATATATATATATATATATATATATATATATATATATATATATATATATATGTAGTTGCTGAATATTCTCAGGGTACTTTCCCCATGGTTACAAAATATATCATAATATTTGAAATATTGGAGTTTCATGTATTAATCGCATACTTCTTGAGTCTACAACATAAGTTCAAAATAGTTAATACCTAGATTTTTACTTACTCATATATTAATTCAGAACCCAAGTGTAATTATCATAATTATAATTTATAGTTATATTTAGGGTGATAAAGGACATTGCAACAAAGGCATTCCTAGTGGACAAAAATACTGTAAATTATAGTTCACACGCGTAATATACTTTTAAAAGCCTGGCTTAAGTACCATTTAATCCGAAAATACCTTTACAGATACGTCTATTTAAATGTATACTACCAATTTTTTTAAGAAAATATATTTCTAAAAAAATGAATTTTTTTACCAATCTGCTGAATTGTCGCATTTTTGTTAACAGTCGATATAATTATTTTTTACGTTTCCCTCTTCTCTTGTAACTTAGGTGATGGGAACGATTAGGATAAAATTCCCATGAGAATTTTTAACTGAAAACTATATGTGAACGTTCTGGTTTTAACAGTAAAGTGTAAGGCTTAATGACGATTATAAAAAAAACGTTTGGTCCCAAGAGGTTGGGGATTTTATTGTTATTTAAAGGGCTGGAGTAATTTTATTTTATATTATTTAAACTCCGAAGAGAGGTGAAAGAAATATAAGCATGGAAATTAGTGAATAATTACAGTTATGGTTGGATAACTAAATGATAAAAAATTAAAATTTCGCTACTTGAGAGAACGAAAAGTTATCGCGTCAGAGGATTTTTCCCCTTTTAATGCCGGCAAAAATGAAAGAGACAGCGAACGCTATGAACTCACGCGGGAAATTTCGTTCATATTCAAGGCTCCATGTTTTTCTCCCCTCATATCTTTGCCATTCAACGAATCAACGTTGCCATGAAAAACGCGGATACTTCTGTTGACGAACGAATTTTAATCTCCCTCCCGAAAGAAAAAAGACCCTAAGAAGTTGCCGACTTCGTCCAAAGATGTCTTTTTGGGGGGGTTCGGATCGAAGGGGAAAGGTGAAGAAGGAGGAGTGGAATAAATTAATGCCGATGAAGAAAATCGCATCACACGGTTGCGTTAATATTTCTGACGAAACTCCACGAGGGAACAAATCGAAAGGAGGTACGTAATACGTGTTTTCGCGCCGTCTCAAAATGTTAGCCCTTGAAAACTTTCTCTCGCAGTCTAAAAGGAAAACAAATCCTACGGGACGTGTGGCGCCGTCTGATCGCTCGAAAGCGAAAAGGGACGGCCAGGAAGTCGTCGCGTCCCTCCCCACCCCACACTCCCTCCTTTTTCTTTTAAAGGGGATGCACTCGAAAGAGGCGCGAAGGATTTTGTTGGTTTACCCACCGGATTGTCTGGGACTGCGTGGGTGGTGGTGGTGGGGGGGGGGAAGCCGTCTTAATCCCGACAAGGAGAAGAATTGTAAACAAGACGCCAAGGGAGTCTGTGAGCATGGCCTTTCTCCATTCAATTCGGCGGCCTCGATCATGCTCGCAGTCAGGGGGATGTGGAAGGAGTGATGTCATTCCCTCTTGGTCCACAATGACTGTCCAAGATTTGCCGAGAATTCCAGAGCCGTAGAGGCTGGATAAGTATGAATTCACTGCGAACAATACAAGCAGTTGTCTCACTGAAATTTATGCTATTACACGCAAACATCTGTACTTACCCAAGGCAAACAATAAAATCCTTATTTTGGTGTGTAGCAGTAGAAGTTTTCATTACGAAGTGACCACTTTACGGAGAGAATTCATTCATTTTGCGTCATTAGGGATATGCCAGGGGTAGGCTATTCAGGGAATCGTGGGAGAGAACCCGACATAAGCATCAGCCTGCTATTAGTAACGAAAGGTGCCAAGGGGGGACCAAGCAATTTTAACCTTCCATTCGACGGACGGCGTATTCCGTTAAGTTATTTCAGCGATCAAATTCCTATTCATTAATGAAAAGAACTGCGGATATTACGTGACTCGCTTATGACTTGATTTCCTCCATACCGACCTGTCCATGTATACTTATTTCTCCTCTGTCAGCGTACAAAACATTGTTTCACACATGCTCTTTTTTTCCTTGCAACTTTTAATATTCCTCTATGCAGTTTTTTTCGACATAATATTATCAATATTTAGACTGATTTGCGATGTTTTTCGGGTTAGTCTATGTATTTAGAATGTTAAGTTATCGCAGTTCACGATGTTTTATAAATTTAATTACCGCCAGGTGGAGAAAAATTTTGTCTATAATGTAATCCTTAATATTTTTTTAATGATAGAGTTTATTTTGAATAACACCTAGGAAAAAGTTGTCGGCCTCTCTGATATTTTTTTAAAAAGTCGTATGTTCAAAAAGAAGTACAATACAATAGCCAACTCAACTGAATCGAGTAAAATGATGTTTGATTGCTATTTTGATAGTTACGTTTACTTGACTTATTTATGCTTAAATTTCTTCAATTTTTTTACCTTGGCCATTGTATGACTTCCTATTACTGTAAAATCACCTCTGGTAATACCTATATCCGTGAAGGTAGTAGTATTTTGTCTTCAATTTACGTCTTCAGTTAGAATATAGTTTTTTTGTGAAAAGGATTCATTGAATACGATATAATATTATCTATTTAGACTTATTATCTTGCCTATACCGCATGCCATGACTAGAGTTTTTAATTATTTTCCGTCAAATTGAGTATTTCGTGAGCAGAACTTATCAGAAAATTTAACGTTTATCATAAATGCATCCAATCTCCGCAAAACAATTTCTCAAATGAAGATTAGGATTGTTTGAAAGAGGTGTTTTTGATTTTGAATATTTTGTCTGCATAACATGTACAAGGATATTGGAATAAGAATAAACTATTTTTTGCTCAGAAAATGACAAAGGTCGAAACGGATTTTCAATCGAAGTGTAAACGATAAGGGTTTTTTAACTGGAAGTAAACACCTTTTTGTCATTATATTTTAACAACATGAAATATTTGTCAAGGAGTAACCCTTGGTTACTGAATAAAGGTGAGTGCATTGTAATGTTTCTTTTTGATCAAAAATTGAAAAAAAATTCCAAGTTTGAGGCACGAGGTAAATTTTTGAAGATCACGCAAAATTTTCCGTTCTTTTAGCCCCCAGAATGGCCCTACGAAAGTTCTGCGAGTGTCGTTGTAATTTAGAAATGGCGACTAGGACGGAATTTCGAGTTGATATGGGAGGGGGCAGTTTTCGTAAATTATGTATTTATGCAAGCGAAGGGTTTTAATGAGATTTTTTTGAGAGTTTGACAAAAGCTGATTATATCGAGAAAACATCTTAAAATAGTTTTTTTAACGTTGGAGTTCTCCGGGATTCAGGAAAAAAATTGAATGAGGGAAAGTTGGGAAGATTGGTATGGACAAATAAGGCCATTGTGATATTTTCTTGTTATCTATGTCTTTAAGGGGTTCTTCGTTTGACCATCTTAGCTTCAGTTCCATTGAGATTATTATTACTACTATTTGGCAGTCTACCATTCAAGATGGGTTTTGAGTGGACGCTGTCTTAGCATTGATATATTTATTTTCTTCGTCTAACAAGACGCACCCATCCAACACTACAATAAGCTCGTCTCTTATTCCTCGAAATCCTAAAAAGACTCAACCTGACATTTCTACACTTCAACTAACCGTCCTTCCATTTCGCAAACTCCATGGTAGAGAATCCGCCCGGAAAGTGGAAGGTCCGTGGTTCAAATCCCGGATAAGGAGATATTTTTACTTTCGTGATCTGCTCAAAAACCGCCTTCCCCACATGTCCTGTGTTCGCCTTTTATGTGTTTTCCTATCCCCTTTCCTTATACCTATTTCTATGTTTGAATAAATATTTGTGCGGCGCCGTATGGCGGGATTTTCAAGTTTGAATATATATATATATAGATATATATATATATATATATATATACATATAAACCATAAACACAGTAATCAACCCGAAGGTCGGTTTAGTAGGTGATGGTAGAGATCACCCGTGTACCAAGCCCAACGGCGTGTGAATATTCACACATCAGGGTAGGGGGGCCAGTTCCTTTCCCTGTGCCGGTTATGGTTTCCCAGGAAGACCTGGTACCCGAAAAATCAACTAGCTTGGGTGGAGCTGCAGGTGCCCAAAGTGCCTTGCCCGGGAATCGAACCCGGGACCCTCCGGTCAGTAGTCCAACGCTCTACCCGCTAGACCACCGCGACCCGCATATATATATAACTTTTGGACGGCACAATAGAACACAGAATAAAACAGATAACACGTAAAAGGACACTCACACTGTAGATGATTTAAGCTTTCGGCCTACTCCGAGGCCTTCTGGAGTCGAGGAGTCTGACCTGAAGAAGGCCTCGGAGTAGGCCGAAAGCTTAAATCATCTACAGTGTGAGTGTCCTTTTACGTGTTATCTGTTTTATTCTGTGTTCTATTGTGCCGTCCAAAAGTTATATATATATATATATATATATAACTATATATATAGTTATATATATAGTTATATATATGGAGTTATATATATATATATATATATATATATACTCTAGAACAGAACTCTATATATATAGTATATATATATAGAGATCTGTTCCTAATTCCTCTTGAGAAAGGTGGTTGCACCACCAAAAATTTGAGAACCAGTGAGTCCCTCTTTTATATGTTCTAGTTTCTGTGTTTGCTATGGCTATTTAGTGAATTTACATTATATATATATATATCCTAATCTTACCTCTTGTTTGCATAACAACCTCCACTCTATCACCGTCTTCAACATTCCGTTGCTAATCAATATTCTATGTATTAACCTTTTCAGCCTCTTTTGAATGTTTCTCAATAATCTCTTCCGCTCCCACGATGCTCTTCCTAGTCACTTCCTAGTTTGTTTTCCTTTCTTCTCACTTCGTCTATTCGATCCTCCTTAACACCCACAAGTCTCCAACTTACGCCCATCTTCATTGACGATTTATCCGTGTCGTACAAAGCCTCCATATCAAAGTTTTAACTAGTCTTTTCTTAATATCCTTACTCAATATCCCTGTCGTCAACTCCCTTATCCCCTTATCCTTGTGAGAGCTTCTTTCTTGGGTAAAGCAAGCCTTCTATTGATGCTCACACTACTTAAGCACTATTTTTATCGTTTTTTCTTTACTTTATATATATATATCATTCAGCTTTTTCTTTAGGAAAAGTTTATAACTCTGTTCATTTTAAGCCTACGAATACACAAAAAAACTTACATCCAACAGTTGACCCCTTCCCAGATTAAAAGCTCCCTCCTCAACTACTTATCCCTCCGAGGTCACTAAGTTCATCACGTCCATGATTCTGCATTTATTTGATATCCATACGTCTCTCTCCCACCCGCAATTACCCATAATTCCTTATGATAAAAAAATCTGTAAAAAGTCGTGCAAAACTAATCCCTCTTCCAACGGGCACCAAAGCAATCTCTCTGTTTTCACCGGTTAATTTCCTGATGTTCAATCCCACCAAGCTGTTCTCAAAGATCCTATCCTCTCCATTTCATTGCCAATGATAAAATCACTGCCAACTTTCTCCTTTACTGCCAAAATATCTTCCAAGTACTTTCATACGCCCCACCAACCCTGGTGAAATCCTTAAAACTACCAGACCCGCTCAAAAAATTCCCCTCCTTCCTTATTAAACATTTCTTTGTTCCCCTAGGACTTACGGTGGACATTGTTGCCCATAGAAATTGTTAGCGAATTACTGTAATTAATTTCTTGGAAGATTTAAAGAATGGCTGTTAACGCAACAAAAAATGGATACGTGAATTAATTATGTTTTGCAAACTCAGTATATAGTTTTCATTACATTGTCGTAGGGTATAAGTTCATATTTTCTTTTCCTCTCATCAATTTTTGGCTATACCGTGCTGCGAGTTGTTTATGTTTGATATTGTTGTCACTTTATCATATCACCTATCTTTATGTGATAATTTCAGTTATAAGTACTCTCGTATGTATGTTTAAAGTGATCCCGTGAACCTCATGAATTATTCACCGTGATCGGTGTTAACGGTCATACAGGTATCTCCATTTGGCGACCACAAACTCAAATTCATTATTGTATCTATTTTTATGTTATCTACTCATTGTTTAAAAAATAAACCTTTTTTCTCCGAAAATCTCAATTACTCCATAAAATCGTTCAATATGCAAAATCTGTCCCATTTTGAAAAATTGCACTCTTACCCTAAGGGACCTTAGACATGACAGCAATCGCGTAGGAGATAATTATAATTGGTAGTGTACATATTTGTCGATATCTTGCTAGTTACTTCCGGGATGTTATTCTTTTTATTTAATAGATCTATCTTTTTAACAGTTCTACAGCATGGTTTGAATTTACGCATGCTATTATTAAATATTGTTCCGTTAAAGCACTTTCCTTCGTATCATTAAGGTTTGTCGTCTGCATGAATAAACTAATATTTGTGTAGATGTAATATAATTTGGGTTTCGTTTTATACTAGTTTACGGGTGGTGATCTAACACCTCCCGCCACACGCCGTTGCGGCTGCTTGCAGGGTATTGTGTAGATTTAGATGAACTTATTGAATTTTCTTCCATCCCCTCCTTTATATTCGTCTGCTACCATTAATGCTGTCTCTCAAGACCATTAACCGAAGCGCCTACATAGCACATTAAGTAGGGATCGTAATACCTCTGAATGAAATCTGTCTCTACGAGGATTCAAACCCGTTGCCTTAGGGTGGGAAGCCAGTACTCTAGCCACCACACCAATCCGATCAAGATGTTTAAATCCATCTCTGTACTCAAAAATAATTTCGTACGTGTACCCTTAGTGTATTAAGCCGAAACAGGCTTAATTAAAATTGGCAATTATCCACAAAAATATTTTTGTGGAAAATTGCCAATTTTAATTAATCATGATATTCCACCATATCACGCCTGAAACGTCTCTTTTTATCCTAAATAGGCTGCTGGGAACTCGTAGTATTCCTCGTTGGATGTGACCAAGGGAAAAGGAGCAATCTGTACGACTGTTGTGGGGACGCGACTATCCTTTTCTGTCCGTTTTTATGTGTATGGGCACGTATTTGTTCGGTTCCGGAGAGAGAGAGAGAGAGAGAGAGAGAGAATTTCTCCTCCCAAATGCCCTGTCGCCGGAGTAAGAAAGTACATTATGCCGTAGTCGTCCTTTTTTAAAAACTTGTTTGCGTGTTCCATTTTTTTCCTCCCTTTCTGCGGAGGATTCGACGGTAAAATCCATTCCGCTCGAATTGAGAGACGAAACGGGAATGGTGGCGTAGTTCGCTTCTCCTCTCCCTTGCGTCCCATTCTTGTTTCACTTATTTTATTGCTTTCGCAGCGGCATCCATCCACCCTCAGTCAGACGCCATATAAAGCCCAATACGAAGCAGTCCTTTCGGGAGCCGGGAGAGGGAGTCGGGCGCGTGCTCACTCTACTGCCGTCGGGTGAACCGTCAGATTTATAAATGATGTTGACATTTCGGGGGCGTCGGGTGTTTGAATATGCAAATTTGTTTCGCGTGCTTCGTATGAATTAGTTTTTTTCTGTGGGAACGGAGAAGGGGATCGAGAAACGTTTTCCTTGGCATTAATCCGACGTTTAGCTCGCCGTTCTCCATCAGCGATGCGCTTTTGCAAATTTTTTTGAAAGAGTTTAATTTGAAATTAATTCTTTGATTTCGATGTGGAAATTCACTTAATTTACTGAAATGTAAAGTGCGAGAGTTTCAAGCAACGGCATAGACTATATAGTCTTAATTCATACGCCAATCTCTCCCACGCAATATTCTCAACTAGTTCCAGATTAACTAGAAGACTTTTATAAGTTAAATAAAAATGGAAAGGTTAATAGAAATGGCGAATAAACCTTTCCTATCATAAGAGTTTACTATTCTCGGCAAACAGTCATAGTGTAGACATAATGAAGCCATTTATATATTATACGTATTCAAGGGTGGTCTAAAAAGTTTCCGACCAAATAAAGATACAAGACATTTTTTCTGAAATTTTAGAGGTCAGAAACTTTTCAGACCACTCGTATGTATATATATATACATACTCGTATACAAGTATATGTATATACACATTCAAACACGAAAATCCCATAAGTGAACGCCATGAAAGCCATACAGCAAACAAATATTCCTTCATGCATAGAAATAGATATAGGGAAAGGGGATAGGAAAACACATAAAAGACGAACACAGGAAAGGTGGGGAAGGCGGATTTGAGCAGATCACGATCGTAACAATATTTCTTTAACCGGGATTTGAACACCAAACTTTCCACTTGCCGGGCGGATCACTTAAGCTAATAAAGAAAAACCCAATTTTCACTGAGATCTGCGATGTTTTTAAAGCGCCCTGGTGCTCCGATTGCTTGGCCCAGAAATGGCGTTAGAATTGATTGAATTAAATAGGTAGAAATATTTTGAAGATTGCTCAAAGGGATATATAATAGTATGCTTACAAGAAGAAGAGAGAAACTGAAAAAAATACGCTAGACTTTTCCTGCAGTCCTTTGATTTTTAAAATTTGCCGAAATTAAAAAAAAATTACAGCGCAAAAATCATTCAGTGTGTCAAATTTACCGATATTTCTAAAAGTTTAAACACTCGGCTGGACATTGAGGGATCATGGTTAGAATCACGGACAAGACGAATTACTTTTACGCTTCTTACATAAGAAAATGTAAGTTGATTGGACACATTCTGAGGCACAATAGGTTGCTGAGGATGATAATTGAAGGATATATGGTATAGAGAAAAATTAAAGGGGAAATCTAATGACGAGAAGCAGGTAATGGTATATATTGGTGCATAGAGCGATGTAAGAAGGAAGGAATTAGCGGAGAGCATTGTATATTTTGGAGAGATGTAACCAACCAACAGTCGTGTTACCAAACAAACCAAGCCGATATTACCCAACCAACCGACGTAATGATGATGATTGAAAAAATTAAATGTAAAGAGAAATATGGCATTCAACGAAACATCTCGTATTTACAATTGATTGGAATTAGACCTGCAATATTCAGGAAACTCTGATGGGTGTTCGCAGATTTTGGAGCGAAATGTATTTATTTTTATGAGAAAATGAAACAATTAGCGGGAACAGCTGCTGAAAAAATATTTTCAAGCCATGATGTAATGAATGTAATTCATATGTCAATTACTCACACTCAATCTTGTCAACTAAAAACGATTTGGAAAAATAAATTAGATTAAAAATCAGATTTTTTGGTGGAATATTTGTCAAAATGAATTCCTCGAATAAATGAAAAAATCGTGCTTGACATACCACGTCTCGAAAAGTCTAATGAGTTTTAACATTTTTTTAGCGAATTTACGATACACCTAAATGCTAATTCCGAGTGAAATGTTTTCAGTTTTTGCGTAGGAGAAATAAAAAGTATCCCAAGTATCCTTGTCTGACAATATTTTTGATTATTTCATCATTTAATCATGTTTGCATACAGACCTTCAGAGATCATTTAATGGCTGAATCTTTCTCTTCTAATTAAGCTTCCATTTCCAATTATTAAATTAACTGAATATCTTGTAACTATGATAATGTAGGTTTTCAAAGAGTTTCACGCTACTGTGAAACTCATTGAAGCTAACCTTGATTGACGTATGGATTTTGAAATCATAGAATGATGATTTTAATTAGTCTGCTATTATTTTCCTCCCTCTGCAAATGAAGAGAAAGCTCATTAATCAGAGCCAATACAAAAAAAAAGAGATTTAAAATGCCTCTTTACTACATTATCAAAGATTATATAAATTCCAAGAAACCAAGCGGGAGATGCTGCGACAGTAACTTTCAACGAAGTCATCGCAAATATGCATTTCAATGCAATATTGTAATTTATTGATCAAATCGTCTTTAAAAAATACTTGTATTTGATTTACCTAGTTTATTTTTATCACTTTGATATTTTTAATCCGAGTTTATCCTGAAACTATAAAAATTATCAGAGCGAGTATTTAACATGATGTAAAATTTGGTAGAGTTATTACAAAATATTATGTAATACATTTGGACCTAATAAAAAGTTAGACAACACATTCATTTACTTGTACCCCTTAGCCATTAAAAAGCGTCAAAGGACTCTATAATATATTTGTATCAATCCGATCAGTAATCAGGAATGAAAATTTAAAATAATAATTAATATTAGTTTCGATTATTTGTGACATATGCATGCTTATATCCTAAAGAAGGGAAGACGCAGTAAAATCAGATTCAATATTTTCATTTAATCCTGTTTATTATTTTTTGCAGATTGAATGAAATTGTAAACTTCAAAAAGGTTTTGGGCCTCAGGTACCAAATACGATCATCCATTTTGACATCAGATATATAGGAGCCACATTTGAACCAATAAAGTGAACCATCACTTTATTTTATCTGAAACGTGATAGACGATAATTCTTCCAATTGGAATGAAGTAATGAATGCCATGCCATGAGATTTCTCGGTCATTAATCATGTTCAACTGTTTACAAAAAGGGCCAAATGTGCTTGGATTGAAATCATAATCGTAAATTCTTCTTTATAATTTCTCTAAATAGTTTGTTCTCGCGTAAATAAATCAAGACTGACCACACAAAGTCGAAGAAATCGGGAGAGAGTTTGTAACTACGGCATAATATCTCTGTAACATTTGGTAAAAAGGTCGATAAAAATATTTTTGGAAAATTCAAGGCTATGGCATGCGTTTTAATGATTTTCGAAGAGAATGATGATTGTTTTTTTAGGTCATTTCATATTTGAGATTGCGAACGACTTTGCTGATGCCTTTGATGATGACTTGGCAATAGAGATGAAGGGCGACGAGAAGTGCCTGATCAGTTTTGAAAGCATTTGGACGAAACATCAGGAATAGATTACGCATACCTGCGACAGGAATGGAACATATTCGATAGGGAAATATTCGAATTGGGAAAATGAGTGACTAGAATGATTCCGAGATTAAAAACTTCAAAGCGTATTTGGATCGCGTCGCACTATTTCTCGGTTTGGCCGACAGAGGGCAAAGATGGCAGCAGTTCCTGAGGATAGCGTTATATTTCCCAAATTTCTGTGCAAAATATTATATACTGTTCACTCTAAATATCTTACAACATTAACTATGTCACACACCTTCACTCTTCCATCATCTATCAGCATATTATAGATATTATCAATGATTTCTGGAATAATTTCCTCAACGGGGAACGTCCAGAACGTTCAAAATCACTTTTGTTAATCTTAATACTCGCCAACCATTTTAAATTATGACTCATTAAAAAAAATTATTTATAAATGAACTCATCATATTATTTATACGCTATGCATTGAGAAATTAGACCCACATGGTTAAGGCTTGCTCTGTTTTCCGTCGTTTGACCTCACACGTCGAGACATTTAAACATTAAATTAGTACTCCGACTTCAAGATATTCTCTACTTGTTAAAAATACCTTCGATACGTACCGGTAGTACCATAAAATCTCTCCGATCTTCAAAACTAACCTCACGTACCGAATATTCGTATTTTAATTTTAAACGCACAGTGGAACAATACATAATTTATCTTTGAAACTCCACGGGAAGTTTGAATTGATGATATGGAGCGGTTGTGGTAATTCATGGATTAATTATGATTAAGGCGGCAGCGTATGTAAATTTTCATGAAATTGTTTTTCGAATGGGATTATCGCCCGTCTGGTGTTATACTTCCGGCATATTATAAGCGCCCGAAACCACTGAGAATAACTCGATTTAGATTCATGTTCACCGCAGTTCATTCAACCAACTGGGCTGCGTGTTGTTGTCCTTCGTTTATCACCATATATACCCACAGTATCCGACTCCTGTAACCAGAAACATCATCGCGAAATTTCCGTTGCATATTCACACACGGCTCAGTCGGGATCGGTGGTTTTCGCAAGTTTCCAAATTGTTTTCGGGTTTCAAAACCAATCGCGCGTCTCGTTCTGTTGATAAAACCCGACCGCGAAAATCGAAAGCTGCTTATGAAATATAGATGAGATAACCGTTTCGAATGCTCTCTTCGCCCTTCCGTCTGAAAATGGGGGTGCAGTTTCAACTCTTGCCCACATTTTTCACACCGAGATGATCAAATGACGTTTCTGCCCGGCGAGAAACTTTTGGACTTAGGAAAATATAATGGTGCAACTTTAATTGGAATGAAGTTTTGGGAAGTCGGAATTACGAAAGGAGGTGTACCATTATAACAAAAATGAGGTATGTCGCAGCACTATTTCTCACTAATTCACGAGTATGGGTAAACATAATTCAGAAATTTTTCTCAATCCTCCGATACGACAATTTTTTCTATGAAATGTTGATATTCGTATCAGTTGCACCAAATATCTTCATTCGAGTACAAACGTGCAAACAGAGGTTTTCGCTTTCCATGGCAGATTTTCTTAACAAGTTGAAACACCAGGTCCCTTTGCGAAAACGGAAAAAATTTAGTCCACAAGAGAAAATTTTACCCAAAGTATTTCAAATACCATAGCAAATTTATTTATACATCTAACTCTACTATATATACCCTGCAATCCTCCTTTTAGGGGTTAGGCAGAAGATGCTAGGTAGCCAGCAACCTTCGGTAACTGAATGAATAAATACTTAAGGCATGAGCTCGGCAGTCAGGCTCATGGATCTTAGTTATTTCACTTTTCAGCTGTAAATGCGGGTGTTTCTATGGAAGAAAGAGATGGAGTTTATTTTTTAAATTGGTTTTTATTATGCAGTATCTCAAATGTACCCAAATTCAAAATTATTTTTTTTGGTGAATAAATTTATTTGCGACATTATTATATTTGTTTAATATATTTCCAGGCACGCAAAACATTAGATTCGATATAATTTTCTCCTGGAGGGGCCATGAATATCAGCTTGCTTCTGAGCAAATAAACTAGCCATTCAGAATGCTTTGAATTATTAATTTTCACGTCCCTAAATCGGAAAATTAGTTACATAATTTTACCCCGGGGGAAATATTTTTCATATTATTTTCCGAAGTTCTAATTATGTGAAGATTTTAAGGAAATGGCGTCTCATTTTTGACAGTAGCATTGAACTGCGGAGCTCCTTTACATCAATACACGTACTTTGTTTTAAAATCTAGTTCTTTCATTTAAATTGCTATCATTTATCAACACATGAATTGATGGTGATGAATTTATGGAAGTATTAACTCGTGTATATAATTATGACGATCGGAGTGTTTTCGTTTATTTTAGAGAAACGTTCTGATAGTTATTATTCTAAATTTTCAATGAAATTTTGTCCCGACTACACCGCGATCGCAATGGTATTAAGATCTTTAATGGGGAATAGCCATTCATTTTAATGCCCAATTGGTTTTATGGAGTTTATAGCCAATATTTAATTCGGGACCTATGTCAAGTAGGAGAATTATATTTGGTAAGCGGATGAAGTTATCTGATTAAGATAGTGTGACGAAGAACTTGGAATAAGAATTTACCCGGATCTCGAACTGGAGTATTTCTCATACCTCCGAAATACGTTTACACTCCAAAGGGTGGGGAAGGTGAATCCAGCACATCAATGTTTCCAGCATATCCTTTCTCCTTATATCTATATCCATGTATCCTGAGTTATATCCATTTCCTAAAATTTTCTGTGTCGGAAACTTTTCAGACCACCCACGTGTATATAGACACACTACAACATTCATCAATTATAAATAGTAAGTATCCGTCCCGTCATCCTAATATATATATATATATATATATTTCCTAATTAGAGTAAGTAAGTAATTAGAGTAAAAAGTAAGTATCCTATTCCCGTCATCCTAATATATATATATATATATATATATATATATATATATATATCTCATTTATTTATGTTTATACACATTCGTATGCATACGTGTGTATATAACATTAATTATATTTTAGTAATTACATAAAAGTTTCAGTACAACTTTAATATTAGTACCTCCTCCATCGTACTTAATTTCCTTCTCGGTCTGCTCCTTTCGATCCCGTGGTAAGCGAAAAATCCCCTTCATCAACTGCCCCACGGGACCTCAAAATGACAAGCCTCCCGTACCCCAAATCGATCTCCTCCTTCTTTTCTCTTCCTTGCCCCTTGATTGATTCTGGCTTCCGTAAGCCAGGTTGTCATCGCCGTGACGATAAACTAAATAGAAGTTCGTAATTGTCAGCGGAAAGTCTGCTGGGGACTCTACTCTCTGATGGAGAAATAAAATCTCTCAACCGAATGAAAGTATTATTTTCGCTAAACCTGCACAAAGGAAATTTTCACGACAACCACTATTGGGAAATGAGAAACTCAATACTTACTCAATACTACCATCATCCAAAGTAAATTCACAGTTCCAGATCAGTGATTATCATCTTCGAAGATGAGAAGAAAAGGTGAGGCCAAGTTTTTCAACATTTGGACTGTGTTTATGAATAATAGTTGAATAAAACAAAAAAAAACAAGAAAAGGGAGGAATGGATCTGAAACCAGGTCTTTGATACAAGAGAATAAAAAAAAGAAGAAGATAAAGAGAATGAATGTAGAGTGGAAGTTTCTGGGTAAAATTCGAAAAAGGTGGATAATGAGGGTGGATTAATATTAAAAGGTCTATTAGAGAGCGTTAGGTTAAAGGGGAATAGAAAGAGATAGAATAGGCCTTCTGGATGCCACGAAAGAAAGTAGAAGTTGAAAATAACTCAAGAAGCAAATAATTTTAGGACAAAGATGAGGTAGCAAAAGTTGCATTCTTCCGGGTAAGGTAGAACTTCTGTACCTTTTTCAAAGTGGAGGTAGTTGTGGCGATACACAGAAGATGATAGTCGTTATGAGGGTACAACCAAAATCTATAGAGTTATGTATAGAAATATATATTTCAAATATAATTACATGTATATTTGAAAATCTCAAATGAATAGAAATATATAAGATATAGAATGTCGTCTCTTTCCCCGCTTACACATATCAGACTAGAAGAAACGTTCGAAATTAATAATGGGATTAGAAAAAACTGACTTCCAAAACTAATTGAAAATTTCGGTAAGAATGAATAAATGCCGAAAAGTGAGACCAATACTAAACGTCTGTAACCAATGTTTCGCCACAGTTATTTTTCCTGACAGAATAAAAGTGTCAGTATTTTATTTGCTCTGCGGTGTGCTTGTTCTTTACACAAAGCATCAGAAATACTTTAAGTTTTAATATTCGCTATTCGCCTTTACTTTACGCATTAAAACTTCGAGGTGGAATCCCAAAATTTGTCTAAAACTTGACAGGAGAAGAAGTCACATGATCCCCGTGGTTTGCAACGAATTGATATTGAGACTCCTGCAACGGAAAGAGATTATAATCAGTATTCTACCGGTTAAGATAGATCTGGGTGGACAGATACTATACAACTCTACAACGATATATTGCCTTCATTCTCCTAAGAAAACACAAGATAACATCCCACTCTACAACAAGCCCCTCTTCATCTCTATGTACTTCCTCCCTCCCTGCATCCCCTCCAACATCCCTATCCTGTTCCTGCCCCTTCCTCACTTGCCTAACGTTATCCCCTCT
Source organism: Hetaerina titia (assembly GCA_037158775.1). Classification (NCBI taxonomy): domain Eukaryota; kingdom Metazoa; phylum Arthropoda; class Insecta; order Odonata; family Calopterygidae; genus Hetaerina; species Hetaerina titia. The sequence goes on along the minus strand of CM073774.1, from coordinate 84,602,524 downwards.
ATCACAGTCTTCAACATTCCATCGCCAATCAATTTTCATCCATTTTTCTTGTCTTCTTATGGTTTCCCTCAATAATCCCCTCACCTTCCCCACCATACCTAGCCCTTTCTTATTTGTTTTCCTTTTTTTCAACTTCACCTTCTCCATCCTTAGGGATTCGGTGGTAGAAGAGACTCCATAGTCTCAATCTCGCCCAAAAATAAAGACGACTATCTCTCTATCTATCCTTTTTCACACTCACATTTCAAAAGCCTCCAATCTATGCCAATTAGCCTGCTTCAATGACATTGGTATCCACGCCGTGCATACGATCTATATCACAGTTTTGACTAGCCTTTACATAACATCCTTATCCAAAGTCCTCGTCATTAATTCTCACCTCCTTATAACAAGTCCCTCGCTTACGGCAATTATCCTTCTAATGCGTCAATCTTAAGATTCTCCAGTTTATGAACCTCTATTTCAATATCACATTTAGCGTTGCTTTTCCTCGAAAATTGCATGGCCTCTGTTGTTTATATGCACATTCTCATCTCACACCTATCGCACTGACTTTCGTATTACTATCTACGTGTATTCACATTAGTTTTTCCCTTAGAGATCATTTATTAAGAATTTTTTCCATGTAGATAATTTCTCACAGGAATATTTTTATATTTTGCTGTTTTCGTCACCTTGCATTTTTTCTTTTGACTTCGTTATAATAAATATACTGATACCATGATATATCATTCACCTGCTTTGAAAACTTGTCATAGAGAGAAACAAACACTGCCTCTTCAAAAAATCGCGACGCTTTGGATGAGCGAGTGTCTGACCGCTCTTGCTCGGTGTGATACGGTTCGAGCTTTCCGACCAATCAAGTCCCTTTTGAGATCGCATCGTTGTTTTGTCGTTCTTTGATAAGCTTTGCAGTCGAAGCATTTCTTTATTTCATTTTTATAGCCGAGAACGCAGTGACGGACCAATGGCGCCCTGGCCAAGCGGAAAGTCAAAAGGAAGCTCAAGTCTATAACTTCGTGTGTGGTGAATCCAATTTTCTGGCGTCATGAGTTTTGCTTCTGCCTCAGAACGTTTGAGCTTCGAAGCCATGGATTAGAGTTGAGCGGCAAGGTTTCATTGCGCAGAAATCTGTCGTCGTACGTTCGCTCTTGTTTCCGGTCGAAATCGTATAGACCCCGCGGTAAGATCTCTTCGAGTAATGCTATATCAATTGCAATGTGTGTTTTGTCTGTCGACAATCGACAAGAAAGACGATTATCAGTAGATAAAGAGATGATTTAAACATTGAAATTACGGAAAGAGGTGGATACAGGATTATCAGAGAGCAAAGTGAGTATGTTTGTACGTGTGTTACTCAAGTGATACTATGTGAAGTGTAAGGCAGATGGTGATACTGCACTCGGTATGCGAATCATTGTATAAGAAGCATCTAAATCATATCCTAAAAACCGTAGCTTGGGCGTGTGGTAGGGTTTGTTGTGTAAGGGACAATGCGCCATTTCTTTTTTTTTTGGCCAAATCCTACCCACGTGGCATGAAGGGTATTACACGTACATACGTGAAGGAAATAACTATAGCTGTGATGGAGACAATTTTACTCATCGTATCACATTGGACAGCAAGTTGAAAGGAGAGGTTTCAAATGGGTATCATTTCGTTCACTTTAGAACATTTGATCGAAGATCCCGAACCATGTATATATACTAATACACATAAAGGATTTTTCTTAGTTTTTCATAATTTTGCCCGTTTTATTACGCATAAAAGACATCTTTTAAATAAAACAGTTTCTGGCGTAACTTGGTGGCAAATCTTCATGTTGGCATTTGAAAATTAAACAACTTGGCTTTTCCACTTGTAACTTAAGTTCAGTTTTTACTTACTGAGGCCAATTTTACGAGTTCCTATATTCAATACAATGATTGAACATCATATTTTCACACTCATAACTTTCCCTCTTCTTACCCTCCAGTTCAAATAGACTACATATATCTATTTTAGCCCAAATTTCCCTTAATGATTTCTAATAAATTGATATTTCTTAATAATTTCGACGGAATTTAGCCCTGTCTTCCTCAGAAGATACAGTAGTACTCGAGAGACGGAACTAAATTTGGTCGAAATCATTAAGAAATAACATGTGAGTGTTCTTGTTACGTGTTTTTATATTGTTTGTTGCTGTCCAAGTTTTTTTTATTCAACGCTCTGTTACTTCGACGAAATATCATTATATATATATAGCTAGCATCCTCCCGGCAAGGGGAAGATCCGGTGTTCAAATCCCGGTCTAGGAAATATTTTTACGTTCATGATTCAGCTCTCCTGTGTTCGTCCTTTATACATGTTCCTATCCATTTTCCTTACATCTATTTCCATGTCTTTATTATTATTAGGTAATCTACCGGTTAAGGTAGGTTTTTGGATGGACACAACTATCCAATAAACATTTTGTGACTCCCCACCTAGCAAACCAATCTATATCAGGTCCCTCTTCATCTCGGTGTACTTCTTTCCTCCCTTCATCCCGTCCAACATCCCTATCCTGTTCCTACCCTTACCACGCTTGCCCAACATTCCCCCCTCTATTACCCTCTTCAACATTCCACCACCGCTCAATACGCCTTTCATCCATTTTTCCTGCCTCCATAGGATTTCTCTCAACAAACCCCTCTCCTCCCCCACCATTTTTAGTACTTCCTCATTTGTTTTCCTTTCCATGTCTTTATATATATATATATATATATATATATATATATAATTATAATACTCTAACTAAATATACTAATACTCTTCCATGGGTGTTATATATATTTTTTTTTGAGTTCTGTTCCTAATTCCTCTTGAGAAAGGTGGTTGCACCACCGAAAATTCGAGAACTAGTGAGTCCCTCTTTAATATGTTTTAGTTTCTGTGTTTGCTATGACTATTTAGTGAATTTTATTGTGCACGTTTGTGGCTTTTCCAAGAAAGTGAATATATTTTTTTTCTAGATATATATATTTTATAAATGAAATATTTTAAGCAAAAAGAAATGAAATACATCTTTATTGCTGACCTCATCAGTCCAACCTATTTTTAGTGATTTCCACTAATATGCATTTCGATTGACTTCTCCCTTAGCTTTGTTTCTGACCCACTCCTCGCAGTGGTATGCTGATCTTATGCTTCATATGCATTCACCTATGTGTTATGAAAATATTTAGGATAGCCGCCTAAGAATCAATGTACGTTGCTGTATATCACTCTTCCTAGGTCCCTCTTCCTTTCTCATTGCTCCCAGCCCTCCCCCAACGGTACTTTCTCCTCCGGGGGGCCCTTATTCTCATCCAGAGCCAACCCGCCCCTATCGCTCGAGAACATCGCTCTCTTCTGGAACCCTTTCCCTCCTGGAATCCTTTTCTTTCTGTTAAACTGGATTTCCAGCGTTCCAACGGCTGAATAAAGTCTCCTTCAGTGCCCTCGCACACTCTTCCTATGACAAAACCCTTGTTTTTCTTTTCCTTCTTCAGTTCTTCGTACTTTCTACCACTCTTTATCTCGCCCAATTAGCCTGTTCTATTCTCTTTCCCGCTCAACAAATATTCTCCCCTCTTTCAGATCCTCTTCATAAAAATAATTTTATTCTCTGCCAATGTTGGGGATTATCATTTTTAGGGTTCAAATTTTTGTCCTTTGAAATTTATATTTTTTCGATGTTATTATTCATCTTAATCTATAATATAATTCATCTATTGCCTATCGTCATATGTTTTTTTATTCCAAAATATAATTGACTTCCACTTTTCATACCCTAGATATAGAGATCTTTAATTTGTATGGTAGCAAATCGCCGATTTCTTAACATATTACCCATACTGTTTTTTAAAATTGATCATAAATAATCCCGGTGAATTTTTTCTGGTTTTTAATATTTTTAAATCGTTAAATTTGTTTACTTTAATAATGAGCGTTGCGTAGATGCAACTTGTGACGAGATTTACGCCGGAGTAGCTGCTATTATGAGGCATTCATTTTTTTCATTTTAATAAACACAGTTTTATACATTATTTTAATGGTATTTACTCTATAAAAAATGATTTTTTTAGACGATATCTGTTATGTCTATGCATCGCGGGAGTTTTCCTACTTTTTGGCTTTACTATATTTTCTTCTTCAATTCTTGGTAACTTTAACCCGCCTACACAACTATCTCCACCTATCGTATACGTCCTCCATTCTATTACAGGGTTCTCAAAACCCCTTTTACCTTTAAATAATTTCCCCCCTCCATTTGTCTACATTTATTAGGTTTCCTATGGTTTTTCTCTTCGATCACCATGTTGAAATCTTCATCATTGAGTAACTCTTCCTCTTTCTATCCAACTAGTTTCCTTCATTTTATGACACACACACTCCTCGAAAAGACTCTAATCTACATTTAACCTCTTACCTTTTAAGTACAGGTTAGTTTGATACTGCATTAATCTCCATATTAGTCTGAAATAATAATTACCTGACAGGTTTACTTAGTGTGACTGTCATCGATTCAGTTCTTTTTGCAGGTGATTATTTCACCTTCGTAATTCTTTTCATAATGATTCATATACTATTCAAATTTTTCTCCAAAATACTATCCAAATGAATCGGCCACACTGCTTCAGCTTTTTTCCTTCTTTTTAATGTTTGACTGAAATTTTCCTACTTCTCTATGATTTCATTACTTCGGCTTCTTTATGGTTAATCTAAATGTCCTATTTATTTTATTCTTCCTCTTATGCGCTCAATAATATCTGCTCTCCCTTGACTCTCTGACTAAATACTGTTTTGAATGACTGAAATACTTGAAATACTGTTTGACACATGTTCACCTTTCATTCCCTTTTTATTTACCCTTTACCCCATCCTTTGACTTGCGGCGTTTGCCAACTAATTCCAAATGAACCCTGTTTCGAAAGGTAAACTCTTTACGGCTATTGGAGTTTTTTCAATTATTCAATACTATTGGCCGTAAGAGCTCAATCAATTTATTATTTATTATGAATACTGTTTACTCATCTGTGGATTAGTTTGTTCATCTAACTGCCTACATTTATAATCATGTAATGGCAGTTTTAGTGAATCAATGATAGGAATAAGTTTTTTTTATATTTCAGATAGGATGTGTCAGCGTTCTCACTGGTCTCTTTTAGTCCGTCTCATTTTACGCTTTTACAGGATTATGCTCTTAAACGTTGAAGATTAATGGATAAAGATTTAACCTGAAACCACCTCATTCGATAAAAAGGCGTTAAAGGCATCGGTTTTGACTTTGCTTATCTGATTTTGTTATTTATGCTACGCGTAATGTGCCAGAATAAAATTTTGAAAGATTAAATGGAGCATTGAACTGCTGATATCAAAGTGACCTCGCGTCTTTGACCTCCTGCTTCTCTTTTTCCTCCCCTATCTTTAGTAATTATGGTCTTAATTGTAGTCGTTGGAGTTCAAAGGAGGACGCCGCTCCTCCTGTTGCGTATGCAGGCAAAGTCACACCATCCGGGTGTGTGCATGTGTGTGGGCGGAGTTATAATTGAACCCCTGTGGAGAGGTTAGCGAGAGAGAGAAAAAAAATGAAGTGCGGTTGCGCATCCTATGGCCCTCGATTCTCAGGTTTCGCGAGTTCTCCTTCGGGTTCACGTAACGGGATTCCGTGTGAAGTTTATTTCTGTTCCCCGTCGTTCGTTCCTCGAACATTATTTTTTTTTCCAGCCAATCTGATCTCAAGTTAAAGGGAGCGAAAATGGGGTGCTTCCGGGAGAGAGCTTTCCGGGGTGTCACGTACGCACCACCAAACACCCCTCCTCCCCCTTCTCCCGGTCGTCTCCATCCCCACCCCATTCGTGCCATAAATTCCGTTCAATCCTTTTTTTTTTGGTCACCACCCTCGTCCGGCAGGTTTTTTTTCCCTCCCTCCCTGTAAAGTGACCACGCGGCGGACGACCTGGCTCTATCAATCCTACTCTCCGCTGTCTTTGCGAGAAAATGAGAAGGAGTGGTTTTTTTTGGAGCGGTTTTTTTTCCCTTCCGCCATAACTCCGTCACTTGCTCGGCTGGAACTGGGGACGTGAAGGGGATCGTCTTTAAAAGGTTTTGGCAATTTTGGTCCATACATAAAGTGAATAATTTACGATGGTATCATGAGTGGTCATGGCAAGTGAGTGATGTAAGATGGTTGCGAAATCTCGGGGAAAAAATCTCTTTTGAAAAGCTTAAAATATAATAGCATTATTTTGTCATTTTACGTCGTCGTCATAGTGAAATTTACTCAACATAAATCACTATAATATCATAAATTATTATTAAAATAAATTAGTCCACCAAGTTGCTACCAAAAATCTCTATAAACACGACGTTTTATGAAAGGCAATCATAGAATAGTAAATTATTCAAGTTTTCCGTGATTTAATACTGATGAAATTGAAAATTATTCAGGGGGTGCATATATATTATTCGGTATATTAAATCGATTTGGTAGTCTACCACTTAAGTTGTGAAATAAAAAAGGATTGAGCAATCCTACATTTCTGCATCTACGCATAACCACAAAACCTTTGTTGATATTTAGAAATTATATTTGTTTTAAATATTAATTATTGATTTCTTTCATCACTAGTATTGCAATCCCAACATTAGTTTCCTGCCGCCCTTAATTTTTCTCCATTCTGTGTAAATTGCCTCTCACCCCCTGTTAGCCTCTCTATTTTACGTCCTTCTTAATTTCTTCAACGTATTTGTCTCTTGGTTTTCCGTTACAGGATCTACATTTACATTTTCCCGCCTACATGTATTTTATTTCTAACTAATCCATCGTACCTCAAAGTGTGCCCAATCCATTTCTGGTTCTTAATTGTCGTAGACGTCTCTCCATATAACATAGTCCTTTCCTCTTCTTCCCTCCCATATATAATTCCTCGTTCCTCACTTTGTCTATCCGTTTAATCTCCAGCGTTCTCCTCTCCAGCAATATATATTACAAAGGCTTTCATTCTTCGCTGGACCACTTTTCTAATATTCCATGTCTCTAATCGGTATCGGTAAGGTGTCATTATTCGTACGGGCATGAAGTTTCCATATAAAACCTAAATGCAGAATTTTTTGATTTAGCTTACTCAGAAAGAGAATGCATAACCTTCATCTACATCTATATAGTACCCCGTAAACCGGCGCAAGGGCGTCGGCGGGGGGTGTTAGGTCCCCACCCGTATTTAAGTGATAAACCACATGAAAAATCCACAAATTCATGCCAATCTATACATAAAATATCGTATCGCTGTAAAACGACGGCCCTTCAAGGTTCTCTTAATTTTTGGGAATAGGAAAAACTCACACGGAGCCATATCTGGTGAATATGAAGGCTGGGGCATCGTTACAGTATTGTTTTTGGGAAAAAATTCACGAATAAGCAATGAAGTGTGAGCTGGTGCATTATCGTGGTGCAAAAGCCGTTTTGGAACGAATTTTGCTGCCACGCGTTTCATGCTTAAAAAATTGGAAAAAATTTCGTGGCATAATCCAATCGATATGCCGAAATCATCAGCGACCTCTCTAATTGTGATTCGGCAATCGTTCATAACCATTTCTTTCACTTTTTCTATGTTTTCATCGATTATTGATTTGCTGGGCCGTCCAGGACGTATGTCATCTTCAAGGTCTTCATGGCCTTCTTGGAAACGGTTATACCACTCGTAAACTCTTGATTTACTCATAGGCCTTTGTTAACATTGAACACACTTTTTACACTTTATTTCATTTTTTTCGCAAAATTTGATGCAAATTATTTGATCCATTTCTTTTTACAAACAAAAATCGCCGAGCTCATACAACACGTCTAACCTTAGTGGCTGTCACAGACAAAGTCCACAATGAAAACAGCTGAAAGTTTTATCATACTTCAGGGGCATGTATACCAACATAATAAAAAAAAGTTTGACAATCGGATTCTCCAAGCCGGCGAAAAGAAAAAATTCCCTTTATGTTTTGAACACACCTTGTGTATTCATCCAAAAACCTTCCATCCATCCATCAAAAACAAAAACTAACGCACATGCAGATACGATACATATACTATCAACTAACACACGCATACACCTACGAATATACTTTACGTCTACGCAACGTTCAATCTTGCCCTGACTTGTAAATTGAAGGTCTTTAATATTTCTGTAGTGACTTTGATTTCTTACTACTATGATTCCTGATTGCTCGGGTAAGGAATGAGTATTTATTTTCCTCTAGACATATTTGTACTGGATTCTATCTCCCTTGTTTTTTTTAATGGCCTGATCTACCTAAGTAGTGTGGTGCCATAATAATTTCTTTGGTTTCAATGTCGAATTCGTTTGTTCTGAACCTTCCTCAAAGTCTCGGTCTCTCTTGTTTTCTTTGCATCTCAAGTGGCTCCCTGCCTAGTTTCCCTGAAAGGCGTGTCACACTCTTATTCTTAAAAACAAATTAAATTCATGAATCTGTCGGATTTTCTCTAGAATTTATCTAATTCTTGTCTCCAATATTTTTCCCAAGGGTCCCAAATACTTGCGTCATATTCCAAATTAGGTATAACTAGAGTGAAATAACACCTCGATTTCACATTTGATGTCACCACCTCCCCGTTTAATGAAGCCGAATTTCTTTAATGCGGATCCGCATATTGTCTTGATATATACTCCCCATGGAAACGGTGTTGTTAGAACTACCCCCAGATATTTAACTTGATCGACGATAGCAGCTAGCACTTAAACCTCTATTTCATAATGTATATCCGCTTCCCCTCTCCCCCACTTACTTTTTTCCATAACTTCAAAACTTCGTTCCTTTCCTCCATTCCTTAAAACCTGAACCCTTAAACCCCATTTCTTAATCCCACACCTTGTGCAGTCATCAACCAAAGCCGTGTGGGACATGGGCGTAGTTTAGAAGATGATCGTTAGCCTATTTCTTATTAGATTTCGTTGCCAGCCACATTTCGTTGTTAGACAACGACCCTAGTTCATCGACGTCTCAATATCCTGGAATTCACCACAGGGCCACGTGGCCAGATTAATGCACAGTCCATAGTTACAAATTTAACGGCCAAAATTCTAATATTAATATAAATTCTTCCGGAATAAATAGGATGAGAGTCGCTGGTCGACCGTAGGCTTCAATAAAGGTTAAATCTACTGCGTAAATTTGGGGAAGATTACTTATCAGAGAATGTTTAGGACATATTAAGTACAGGCCCCCATTTACTGTGTTAGATCAGATCTCCAACGTAAAATCAGGGCGGTTTATTGCAGCACGGTTAAATTTTAAATGTCATTTTTTCCTGGAGATCATAATAGACATGACAGCAACCGCGTACGAGATAATCAAAATTGGTAGTGCATGTATTTGTCGTTATCTTGAATGTTTCTTCTTGCATCTTATTCTTCTTATTTAATAGATCCATACTTTTAACAGTTCTAAAGCATGATTTGAATGCACGTATACTGAAATTGAATATTGTTGCATGTAAGTTTTTTATTTCGTCTGATCTGTTTATCGAGTGCATGAACAAACTAATATTTTAGTAAAGGTAACAAATATATATATATAAATATATTGTTACATAAATATATATATATATATATATATATATATATATATATATATATATATATATATATATAAACCATAAACACAGTAATCAACCCGAAGGTTGGTTTGGTAGGTGATGGTAGAGTTCACCCAGTACTAAGCCCGACGGCGGGTGAAATTAACACATCAGGGTAGGGGGGGCCAGTTCCTCTCCCTCTATATATATTTTTTTTAAATACTAGAAATGTATACTATAAATAATTTGGTTTTGCGTGTGGTCTTATTCTAATTTACGGGCGGTGACCTAACACGCCCCGCCACACGCCCTTGTGGGATATCGTGTAGCTGTAGGTCTTTAATGCCGGGAAAGGATTTTGGGGAGGGATTTCTAGCAGAGAATTATATACCCAGGGTTACGGAATACCTCTAACCGGTCCTGGACGTGTCGGGAACGTTCAAAAGGGAGATCAAGGCAACGATTTCAATCCTCAGATCAAATAGAGGAATCGGACGGAAGGCGGAATAATTCTCGCCGAATGTGAGGGGAAGGGTACGGCACTAGTGCAATGCGTTCTCTGGTGCCTTCCCGCCGCGGTTGGAGTGGGAGGAATGGGGGGGATGCTGAGGTATGTCCCAGAAACCAGGGTCACGTCGCTGTCAACGGCTGTCGCAGCAACACACGCAGCCATCCTATGTCGCCATTCAAGCGTATTCCCAGTAATCCCAGCCAAAGCTAGTAATCCACGCATGTGCGTCGAATCCGCTGACCGTTCTGAGTTGAAATCAATTATATAAAACTAATCCCCGCCTCTAAAAGCAGCGCTGGAAATTTATTTTTGTTACGGAAAATAGTTAAGATTGTACTTAAGCGCCTGTGACGAGGTGTGTAAGGGGAATATGTGTATATTATACGGGAAATATGTGGTCAAGCTGAGAAAAAAATATTAAGATTTATTAGGAACTTATTGGAGAAAGCCATCCGTCGGATGGGACGTTACACTGCAGACCCCTTGGCGCCTTTTGTTAAGAGTAGACTAATGACGAGGTTTCTCTCTACACAAGTTCTCCATCTCCTTAACTGTCAGTCGCCTCCCCTTAAACTATTACAACTACTAATTGGAGAAATTGTACGAGTAGGTCAGAAAGCAATGTTATATTTCGCTGGTTAGGCCTCATTTAGAGTATGCTGATAATATGTGGGATCTCCATCAAGATTGATTGATTGCAGAATCGGATCGCGTGCAGCGTAGAGGACAGCTAGATTTGTAAAACCTTGTTATGATAAAATGAGCAGCGTGTGAAAATAATTAAATATCCTAGGTTGGGAATTTTATTGTTTCTATGGAGACATCATACGTGGTTTCGCGTAATATTTTCGTCGGTTGTCTTGGTTCCTACTTGATTTTACCAAGTAAAACATATTCATCTTTATTAAAAGTAAAGCGCTAAGATTTTATGTTGCTTCATTTATCTTGTGAGCTGGAGAATAATGGAAAAATTAATGAACGAAAAGTAAAACTAACGAGGAATCAATAGGAATTATGGGCGAGGAGGGAGGGTTGTTGGTTGAAATTCAAGAAAAGTTGATGGTGGGCAGTTTTATTGCTGATGAAGATTGTGAAATACTATAGAGGGGATAACGTTTGGCAAACGAAGAATTAGGAGTAAATCGAAAGGAACGTTGGACGGAATGAAGTGAGGTTCAAAATGCCGGAGGGTAAGAGGACGCATCGATATCTTAACCGGCTAGAGCATTCGGCAGGACATCGAGGGATCCGGGTTCGAATCCCGGTCAAGATGAATGATTTTTTCACTCTGAAAGTGTTGCATATAAGGGAGATTCAAAGTATGTGAAATTCGTTTAAGGGGTTTATTGAAGTGTGGGGTGTGACGCTGCATCTTGTTACGAGGTCGTACAGGTATATATATGTATATATATATATATATATATATATATATATATATATATATATATATATCTGGGCGGGCAGCAGTGGTCTAGTGGGTAGAGCGTTGGACTACTGCCCGGGAATCGACTACTGTCGATTCCCGGGCAAGGCACTTTGGGCACCTGCAGCTCCACCCAAGCTAGTTGATTTTTCGGGTACCAGGTCTTCCTGGGTAACCATAACCGGCACAGGGAGAGGAACTGGCCCCCTTACCCTGATGTGTGAATATTCACACGCCGTCGGGCTTGGTACATGGGTGAGCTCTACCATCACCTACTAAACCGACCTTCGGGTTGTTTACTTTGTTTTTTTATATATATCTGGATAGGTATAGATTTAGGAATATGTATATATAATATGTGTGCCCATCCAAAAATGTATATCAAATATATTTAAAATAGAACAACATTGAAAGACAGAAAGAAAGAAAAGTGTATCAGGATTGGTAGCCAATAAAATTGAAAAAAAAACTGAGGGAACCGATTTTATCGCACTGTTCTCGTATTGAAGAAAAATATATTTACCATTGCAATACAGTAACCATGTCCCGCGGCCTATGGATTTTTTTTACAAGTTGGAGATCGAGAGAGAAATTAGTCAGAAAGAAATGGATTGCGTATCCTAGAGTGGTGCTCTTAAGAACGGCAGTTTCCTTTTGAGATGGAGATGGTAAACTCCCCGAAAAAATAAATAAAGGCATCAAGTTTCAGAGGATACGCACATTTAAATATTTAACGGTCCCTGTACGAAGGAAAGTCACGCTAAATTAATACTCTGAGAGAAAACAATATTCTTTTATATCCCTTGTATCCTGGCAAGTCGTTTCCCATGTCCCCCGGGAGAGCCTCGATTTATATTCATTGTCTTCAATTGCTCCGATTCCGCCAAGTCTCCGGAACACATTTCCCTCCCGAGATCTTCGGTCTATCCCACCATCCGACGGGTCATTAAGTGCAGTTAACAGATTCTCTCCAGTCCTGTTATAACTTTGATGGCTTAGCTCCGGGGTAAGGGAAGGAGAGAGAGAGGGAGAGGCGGGGTTGGGGCTCGGGAAAGGGGGTTAGTGCGTGGGGAGGAATGCTAAACGACGTTCACTGTTGCATCCTGGCGTGAGGAAGGGAAAACAGTGTGTGCAGATGCAGGTTAAGGCTTGAGATGGGGGGCTTTATCACGTTATGCGCGATGCATGCATTATTTTGCTGAATCCCGAGGTCTGTGGAGGGGTCTTGAGGGTGAAGAGAACATTTTTTTTGACCTTGGATAGGGGTAAGGGGAGTAGGAGGGATAATGGGTCTCGTTGAGGAGGTGGAGCAGACGGTTTTGACCCAGAATCAGAAAGGGGGAGGGAGGGCTGGAGGGGTTCCTCCTCGGTATAAGGGGGGAGGTTTCCGACCCTCCAATATACCACATCAACCCTGTGACACATCCTTGTCGTGCTCCCAGGGATCCAGAGCTAGAATGAAAATGGGTCTGTTAAAAGTACAGTCGTGAGAGGGAATAGAATTTAGAGATGACAATATTTATTTGACTCTCAGTCTAATGTAGCCTGCCGAGATAATTGGATTTTTTTTATGTTACCAAAAATGAACTTTTCTATCCTCTATGCTTTCCATACACGAAATTAAATATTTTATTACCGTATATAAAAATAAACTTGTTTTTAGTCCAGCATTTTTTAACATCCTCCACTGTCCAGCATTCATACTTATTCATTTCCTCTCTGTAGATGTCTCTCCCAGGATTTTCTCCTCTACTAACGCCTTCAGTATTGCATCACCAATCAATATTCCCTCGATCAACTTTTCTTGTCTACTCTGAATGTCTCCCAACAAACCCCTCTCCTTCCCCAACATGCTTAGCACTTCCTCGTGCGTTTTCATTTCGCTCAGTTTCACCTTTAACACTCCCCTCTGCGCTCAAATCACTAAACTTTGCAATCTACAGTTAATCTCTTGCTTTAACGACCAAGTGTCAGAGTTAACTATATTCCATGTCGAAACTATTAATAAGATTATTCTTGTTAACAGTGTTTAAGATCTTAACCATCATTCCCCTCTGTACATATAAGTTCATCTTTAAATGAAGAAATAATATTTATACTTTCGTGCAACGTAAAACATATTTATCAGAAAATTTTCCGAATAGATCTTGTGTTAGTTTATGCCCTCCAATATAAATTTAAATTGGCTGTTTGCAGGACTCTGGATAAAAGTTTCCATTTTAGATCCCTAAGGAACAAAGGTACTAGTTTTCCAATCGGGAGCATGCAAAATACTATATATATTTCATATTGCTAGATTCTTCGCGTTTATTATTGGTTTTAAAGACTAACTGATGTGATTTTTTTCGTCGCCCTTATACGTAGCACCTAAGAATGCTAATAATGAAGAGAAGTTTGTTAAAGGGATCGTTAGTTGGAGGCCGAAGCGTAAGAAATATTAATATTTATTATTGATTATAATGGCCATAATATTCCCGGGGAACCGTTATATCCCCTAATTCGTCCAGCTAATGCCAGTCGCTGTTCGACGTTCTTTAAAAATGTGGGCATCCGTGCGTACCACTCTAAACTTCGTTAATCAGCGTCACACAAATAATCTGGATTAACAGCCGTATGAGTGTTTACGATGTGAGGGAATCGTTTCCCGGATGACGACAAACATTTTTCGTGTGTGTGCGTCTCCGTCTTCCTCAGAAGATAAGTTAGGACTGGCCAGTCCTAACTAATCTTCTGAGGAAGACAGAGCTCAATTCCGTCAAAATTATCAAGAAATAAAGTGTGAGTGTTCCTTTTATGTGTTCTCATATTATGTGTTGCTGTCTAAGTTTTTTATTTATCACTTCCGTGTTACTTCGAAGAAAACACCTATCCTCTTGCTATTAGCAATCTTCCTGTCATATTATATATATATATATATATATATGTATATGTATATATATATATATATATATATATATATATATATATATACACAAATGAGGAAGCACTGGAGATGGTGGATGAGGAGAGGGGTTTGTCGAGAGAAATCCTGTGGAGGCAGGAAAAATGGATGAAAGGCATGTTGAGCGGCAGTGGGATGTTGAAGAAGGTAATAGAGGGGAGAATGTTAGGCAAACGAGGAAAGGGCAGGAATAGGATAGGGATATTGGACGGGATGAAGGGAGGAAAGAAGTACACTGAGATGAAGGGGGACCTGATGTAGATTAGGTTGCTAGATTGTGTTTAGTATGGAGTTAAAAAATGTTTATTTGATAGTGGTGTCCATCCGAAAACCTGCCTCAACCGGTACATTACCTAATAATAAAATATATATAAACACTGATATAGGTTTTGAAATCCGGAGTACCTTTGAGTTTTAATTGTATATGTTTCTCTGTGTTTTGATCGCTAGAGCTATCTCAGTTCCTTGTCTTCCGAGAGTCATCCGTTGATGCGTATTACAATGCAACAATTTCAAACTATAAATATCAATCGAATGAGTTTAACAATTTGAAATTTTATCGTTGCAAAAATGTGTGGTCAGACCCGTAGTACTACGATGAGAGAGATCCATTGTAGAACCAACAGAATAAAGAACTATTTTTTCCCACGTAAGATAATATTTCAAAATATCATCAAACTTCTTCTTTTTGAAAAAAAAGATATCCTAAGGATCCTAACAACCTCTCATTATTAAACCTAACCCTGGTCTTTAAGCAAGAGAATGAGCTTAAATTGAAGGCTTTTTTAAGACGTAAGTGTGGCGAAGATTGAAGATAGATGTTTTAGTACCGTGCAAGCTACCTCCAGGGTGTGTGGCATGGGGTGAATACACACCAGACCCATTCCGGCCTGAAAATTCTCACCCCAACCGTTGTCGGAAAATGTTACTCCGTTCTCTTATTGTTCGTGGAAAAAATGACATCTTAAATCTATCTATTACACACTTGATCTCTATAATTTTATTGACATGATATCGCCTACCGTTGTAGCATGACGCTAATAGTACATTCTCAACATCACTGCTAGAGGGACATCCTTCCAATTTATAATTTCCAATGGAGAAAATACGTTAGCCAGTTAGAGAGAGGAAGACAAAAGCCGTGGTTTTAAATAGGCTTGGCGAAGAGAGGAAATTAGTTGGGGAAAGTCAAAAAGAAGGCGGAGAAAGTGGATTGGTGATTAATTGAAAGATACCGTCGAATAATAGAGTCGGATGTTGAAGGACGTCAGGGAAGAGACAGTCTCACGGATAAGCGGTTGTAGAGGAAGGAAGAGTTGTAGAGGAGAGAAGAGTCTTCCTGGACAGCATTATGGCAGTCAGAAGTAGAAAAGAAATGAAGAAAGAAAGAAATGTAACGAAAGGAAATGGAAAGTTCTCGCATTGTTTAGTAGCACGTAAATAGTCGTTGGGGACGGTTCAAAACTTAATATGTAGAAATATTTTAATGAAATAATTAAATATGTCTTTCTCTCGTCACGCTCTCTTTATCGCGTCATCTCGCGTGCGTAAAGAAATATTTTAAACTTAGACGTAAAAGTATATGTGGATTTTGTGAATATCATTGCCATTGCTTGAGGTTTCTCAGCATATCCTTTGGTGACCAGTATTTAAATGATAGTTTAATTATGATTTTGCATATTTATTGTTGAATCTCCCCCCTGCTATAATAAGCTAACGGTGACTTTAAGTGTACCATGCTGATGTAGGCGAATAGATAAATTGGAACCCCGAGAAATGAATTTTTTTCATCTCGAAATGGTAATTCTGAGAAATATGCTCTTGCACGCATGCAGTACAAGTCAATCGTGCAAAGTGCTTCCGGGATTGGAATGTCGTGTATTTTTTCCTCTTATTTTTTGACGTCTCCCCGCAACGTGATTTCACGCCTCACCGAGGCACTACGACCGACATTTCGGCAGCAGCTAATGGGATTGAAGGATTTAGCATTTCCGGTTTGGGATCCGTGTAACTCGCGGTCGTAACCAAGAGGCATGTGCGAATTTCCATCAGCGCGTCATATCCAAAGTGATTACATTTCCTCAGCGGCAGGAACTTACTTACTAACGTTTTAAATAGTTGATAAGTAGCTTTTAAGGAGCTAGAGGACAGAGTTGATGAAAAGGACATTACTGGCATATCCTGCTTACGATCATTTCGTATGACAAAAAGTGTTAAATAGGAATACAATGACGGAATAAAGGGAAACTTTACAGTATGTAGTCAATTATTTTAATAAGTAACGAATTATAGCAGAGTTCACTGTTACAAGTAGTATAAATTTTAGGTAGTCTATCGTTTAAACTTTATTTTGGATGAACAAATTTCTTTGCCTCTTCTATAGAAACAAATCTTGATAACCCAGAGATGACAACTTAGTAGTAATGGAGTGTAAAGTCAGGCTCAAATGGGTAAATCGAGGAGGATGGTTTAAGAAATGAAATATAGAAACATTAACCGGAAAGACAAGAAAGGAATGCTATAGAGAAAATCGCAAGGGAGGAAAGGAAGCTGGGTACAATAGAAGAAAAATGGGAACGCATCTATAAAAGGGTATTGTACACAGCCAACGAAACTATTGGCAAGGATAACGGGAAAAGGTCACAAAAAACCAGGATTACAGATTTGATAATTATAAAATAGACAAGGGAAATGCAAATGCAAAACGGGAAAATGCAGAAAGAAGAAATTGAAGTCAAATGAGGTCATGGGGGTAGGTAAAATTTTTTTCTGATCAGTCTTAGTTCATGTTCCAAAAATATATCGTAAGCCTTTTTAAATTATCTAGCGCGGGTTATTTGAAATAAAATGTGAAAAGGTAAAAGTTACATCTTGTGAGGGCAATAGTCTTTATTGACTGATTCCTAGCACCTATGAGGAAGGAATCTGGTCGGAAGACTTTGTGAGATCTGTGTTAGTTCCTATTCCGAAAAGGGTAAAGGCTACATCATGTGAGGCCTAAAGAACAATAAGTTTGATTTCCCACGCAGCTAAAGTTATTCTCAGGATCATCAACGAAAGGATAGAGAGAAGGGAAAATGAATACTTAGGGGATGATTAATTTGGGCTCAGGAAGGGGAGAGGAACGCGTGATGCCGTTACAGTAATGAGGTCACTAATCGAGAGGAATATAGGATACAATCAGGACGTATTTGCTTGTTTCGTAGATTTTGAAAAAGCGTTTGATAGAGTTAATTGGGAAAAATATATAAATTTGTTAATGAAAATAGGAGTATCGTAGAATGGAGGGATAGAATATTGTTCTCAACCTATAATCACGAATTCCGCTACATGGTTATGGACGGTGAAGGATTTGAAGCAACCTTTTTTCTTATCTGCTACGGGCGGACCCAAAAGAAGTAATACGATAATGTAAAGAAAAGATGAGCGAAAGTTTTGATGTGGAGCGTAGTTTTGTAAACAAAAAAAAACTCAAAAATCTCCTCCTCAAAAACTTTGTCGTCCGAGCATGAGTGTAAATATGGATTGGCTGAGTTTAGAGATATTCGCGTGAAGAATAACTTACGTAATAAAAGAACTTGACGGGGAGAAATCTGGGTGAAAACGTGCTAGAAATGAAAGGTATGGGAAGAGAGAACGTTGCTGGGAGAAGATGGCACAAGACAGAAATTGTGGATTTAGGGTACGGTGAGTGGCGCAAAGTGTATGACTGTAATGTAAAAGGAAGATTGTTGGATATAACCAAGCGACCGGAGAAGGTTTACGTGTTTTAGAGAGAATGTAAAAAGGGAGGGGACAGGAAGTTGGTATATATAAGGAATGGTTTCTTTTGAGTTCTTATTATCTTGTTATTTTAACGTCATTATCATAAGTATATCAATCCTACGATTAGTTTACTAAAGCCCTCCGACTTTAATTTATAGCCATAACTTCGTACAAGTGATGTGGATTCAAAGAAGTAGCACTTTGCACTTCTATAAACTATGTCATACAACAAGTGCGACCCTCGTCTCCTTATTTAGACATCTTTCCCATTCATGCGTCTAAATATAGTTGCCTAGTTAATTTGAATCAATATTAATTTAACTGTGGATTAGTCCCATGTCTGTCATATCTTAGATTTTGTGTAGTCTGATGTCCTATGAAAAATATTTTTATACAATCATGAATCACTCATGAATCATACTGAGACGGAAATCATATTCACATGCTAATTTAACGTGAATTTCTGTTTATTGATCTTAATTAAATTCATAACAAACCGACGCAGTTGATTGGCTATTCTGGTTGCATGCGCACCAACCGTTTATTTGTACATTTTGAGAGATAGACGTATCCGTTGAATTTGTATCGTGAAGTGATCAAATAATGAACTATATTTTCGTTGTAAAATAGGAAAAATATTTATATTTTTAAATTTGCTTCTGAATGTGGTTTTTATTTATGATTACCTATCTGTAATTATTGTTATTGAAAGAATACGATAGTTTTTCATTTGAATTGCTAATACCACCATGCTTTTTCATGCCATTTTTTGTTGTTAATTCTTCATACAAATAATTAGAGAGATAAGAAGAAACGTTTTTTTAAATTGAAAATAAGTTATTTTTTGTAACGATTACCTGCCATAGAGAATAGTATCACCGAAACAGTTACTTTCAAGTTTACTAGCTTATTGGCGCGTAATTCATGAAGTTTTTATTGTGTGGAAACGATTTATTCATGTTTTAAAACATTGGCAACGTGAATGAGAACTCAATGAATAATTAAAAGTAAATATTTGCCCTGGAAAAACAGCTTTAGGTTATTTAGTGTCGTGCTCCACGGGCTTTAGAAGCGTTTATTCTCCGGTTCAATCACAAAACGTGCCTTGACCGGTAGACTATTCTTGATAGCAATAACCCAGTTGGACGAGGGAGTCGAGAAGAATAGAATGGTCGGGGGAAGGAGGGAAGTGTACGGAGAGAAAATTGCGCGCGGTGGAAGACAAGTCGATTGAGACGAGAGGAGTTGGGGGGGGGGGGAAGGGTGGAATCCGGGCGAAAGTGAATGCGGGGGAGGGAAGCTGAAGGGAAGGAGGGGAAAAGCGGCGGGGGGGGGGGGGGGTCGCGGGGTGGAGTTCAAGGAGCTTGGAGAGGTTAAGGACGTGAGAAGAGTTATTGCGGATAGGGCGGGGGTGGATGGATAGATGAATGGATGGCATGACGGCGGCGGGCGGGGCGGGATCCCTGAGCATTCTGGACATTCTTGAATCGTCTGTGTCGTAGGTTAAACCGCAAGAGAAGGATCCCAGGAATATGGAGGGGGAAGGAATGGGTATCGGGAAACTGAAGAAAAATATATTTATGGATTGGGCAAAGGTTGAAAGGGAGTAATCGGAGAGAGAGAGGGAGGGTGGAGATATGTTTTGAACAGGAGACGGAGGAACGTGGCGAGCGCCTTTATTCGACCTTGCTCTAGAACTCTCCGGAGTTCCTTTGAGTCGGACTCTTCTGGGTTTTAAGGCCACCTTCACACAATATGAGGTTTGGGGGAACTTCCCGAGTACTTACAAGCACGCCTTTTCTTCTGCCTCATTCCCAATGGCACCTAGAATGACATTAAAAGCATATGAACGTAGGAATTGAGAGAAAAAAATTATAAATAATTAATTCGTTATTATTGTTAATTATTTTGGCAGCGGTATAACTTGTGATGGAAGGAATACGACCGACATTATAGCTAAGAGAGATTATAGCTAAATAGCGATTTTTCCATCAAAATATTATAAATTCTCGACGAAAAATCGACCCTCTCAAGGGAATAGATATAAGAAGGTAATTGATAAACCCAAATGTTTTAAATTAGGTTTTGTAATTAGCCCACCCTTTATAATTAGCAATTGTACTCGTAAACTTCCCCATTACCATCCTAAAAGTAACCTTTAGGGGAAAAACAAAATATAACTTTTTAAGGCACCCCGGTCACCCCCAACCTTCCCATGTCCCTCCATCAACCCATCCCATGCAACCTCATAGCACAAACCCCTCTTCCCAGATTATGGCCAACCCCCCCCCCCCACTATGTGCTGAATATGTGCATTCCTGTGCTGTATACCAATGAAAACTTTACCTGTTGGAAGTCACAAGTTAATGGAACGCGAGCCAAAAATTAATTTTTTTCATTGGAAAAGTACAAAGTCTTTTAATATGGACACTAAATACTTCTATACGAAAATTGAAGCCGAAAACTGTAGCGTACACTCTCATAATTATAGCTAAACTAAGGTGCTCACGAAAAAGAAGCAACTACTATGTTCAAGGAGTTCATCAAAATGTTTATGTGTAGTATATCACTCTACCGATATAAGAGACACGGAACATTGGAAAAGTGGACAAGAGGAGAATAGTAACCTTTGAGACATGATGCTGAAGGAGAACGTAGCAGACTGGACAGATAAAGTCATTAACGAGGAGAGCAGAAGAGGAAAAGAAGGAATGGAGAGACCTGTTCGGCGAAGAAGGACTGTCAATTGAATGAACACACCTTGAGGCACAACGCATTGGCTAGAAACATAATA
Organism: Hetaerina titia; assembly: GCA_037158775.1. Taxonomy (NCBI): domain Eukaryota; kingdom Metazoa; phylum Arthropoda; class Insecta; order Odonata; family Calopterygidae; genus Hetaerina; species Hetaerina titia. The sequence continues at coordinate 84,581,498 of CM073774.1, read as the reverse complement.
TTAGTAAAACGGAAAACCGAAGGGAATATCCCGTGAACGAAGACCAAGAGATAAGAATAGAGGACGTATTAAGAATTACGTAAAGACAGAGAAGCGGGGCTGTGAGAATTAACGCCGAAATGGGAAGAATGGGTGATTGCACTGAACCAATCTTAGGATTGAAATACTGATGATGATGATGTGGTACCCCATTCCAATCAAGGTTTACCTATTAAAATAAAACATTCGTTAGTATTTTTATCTAGTAATGTAATAGATTCCGGTTTAGCTTTCCACCCCCGCGACCGCTTACTACGAAACTGAGGAGTCCAACTGTGTGGAGTGATGTTTGTTCAGTGACCAACTTTATATTTAAATTGACTCAATGGACCAATTGACGGTTGTGGATGAGAGCATGGCGTTACATAGTTGCATCATGGATTTTTCGTAGCATCATTTAATAATGATTCTTATGATTTTATCCCTCAAAACACCTCAAAAAACAGTTACCATCACTATCATATTAGTTATTTTAAATGTTTTCTGCACACGTAGGCCTTGGAAACGACACAAAATTTAAGCAGCTCTTATATCCATTATCAATACTCTTAATACAAGAGAAACCTACTCCTCATCAAGTTCCTCGTCATTCTCCATAATACAAAACTGCCCAAAGATTGATAACTAAAAATACGGTGGATAAAGATATTTTAAAAAAATATGTAAAAAATGTGTAATGTATGTGGAAAATTTATGTGTTATTTATATGATTTTAAATATAAAACTCCTAATTTTAATTTTTGTTCAAAAATAATTTATTGGCGATTGTAATTAGTCGGTGCTGTTGAGAATGTGAAAAGTTAAGAGGAAACGGAAATTTTGAATAATATAAATGGTTTTATTGTTTAACTAAAATAAATAACCCTAGACAATCATGTCCTGCATTCAAGTAAATAAAAGAATCGACAACTAATTTTTATAGAGACGTGTCTCGTTAAACCAAAAAAATTTTTAAATTCCTGCTAGGGCAGTTTATAAAATTTTCTTCGACTGGACATCTTGAGGTGCTCGTTATTTAGCAAGTCATTTACTACGAACATACCAGTGTAAAATAGTCCTATATTCAATAATTTAAATGAACAGATAACCTAAATAACTATTCCAAATACGCATTATTTTGCGTACCCTCGGTGTAAAAATTATGTATATTTTTGATTTCGTTATTTCTATGTTTTATGATAGTGCAAATTGGAGACAAAATGTTCAAAAAATATTATATTTCCAACGTGAGCTCTCCTGGTTTTGACGAATGTAGGGGTGATTTGAGGGAAAAAAATCAATTTTGAACTACGCAGTTTTAAATCACAGCCGTGGTTTCACACCATGAAGCATTACTTCTGTGAAAGAGATTTATTTCCGAGTCTAATGAAGTTTAAGCGACTACAGTTGACTACTTAGAATTCTCACTGTGTCAAAGACATCTGTAATCCTTTGTGCCTTGATTATCTGTGGAAGAGTTTTGACCTGAATGACTCGTTTTGACAGAGGAAAATGACCATTCGTATTGTAAAATCCAATATAGTGAACCTATTCGGGAGCAATACCTTGGAATATGATCTACATCATACATGTACGTACATTACCCTCGACTAAATCCATATTTTACACATTATTTGTTGTTTTTGTTAGGATGCGGCAATATAACTTCCTTTTTTGAAAGCGTTTTGTGTTTGAAAAATGGAAATTATGTTGCCGTACACTGTAAATATATACGTGTATATACATACTGTATATATATATATATATGTATACATATATATATATATTTATAATTATTATTTTAAAGTATCTCCACCGGTTAAGATAGGTTTTTGGATGGACACAACTAACAAATAAATATCTTGTAACTTCAAACAAATCCCAATCCAGAAACCTACTCAGGTCCCTCTTCATATCTGTGTACTTCTTTCCTCCCTTCATCCCGTCCAACATCCCTATCCTGTTCCTGCCCTTTCTTCGTGTGCCTAGCATTCTCCCCTCTATTACAGTTTTCGACATCCCACTGCCGATCAATACGCCCTTCATCCATTTTTCCTTCCTCCATAGGATTTCTCCCAACAAACCCCTCTCCTCGCCCACCATCCCTAGCATTTCCTCATTTGTTTTCCTTTCGGTCCATTTCACCTACTTCATTCTTCTCCTCACCCACATTTCAAAAGCCTTCAATCTACGTCCATCCTACTGCTTCAAAAAACAATATATATATATATATATATATATATATATATATATATATATATATATATATATGTATATATAGATGATGTAGAAGTACTCACGAGAGCAATTTAACATTTGGACGGCACAATAGAATACAAAAAATTAGACAACAAGTAAAAGGATACTCACATTATTAATTGTTTAAGCTTTCGGCCAACTAATAGGCCTTCTACAGGTCAGATTGCTGCAGAAAAAAAAAATATATATATATATATATTTATATTTATGCAGTCTAGTCTTTAGTCCATATATACGAGTCTCGTATGTATAATCTGCATTGAGCCTCAAGCCTATTTCCCTGCGGATGCCCGTTTTTCAGGTGATATGACTGACTTAGGGTTTCTGCAGAAGAATACAACGGCTGATGATGCCAAATTTCTTTTTTTCATCGGTAATTTTTTTTAGGTGTGCTCTCGAATAAGTCGGGCGAGGATGGGAGTCCAAATGCGGAGCCCTAAAAAAGTGAATGGAGTTGGAGTAGCAGATGGGGGTGAAATGCGACGACGAAGGATTGGATGGGAATGGCGAGGGAGCGAGCAAGGGCTAGCTAGCGAAGCGATTGACTGAATTATCATCGGATGTATCGGATGGGCGAATGGAAGCGGCTGGTCGGGCGGAGGAGCAGTAATAGATGTTGGTGTCGAGGCCTCAGGAAATTGAAACGGCACAATCGGCCTTGATTGACTCATCATGCATTTTTGTATCCCCTTTTCCTCGCTTTGGCGCCTCCATTGAATCGCTGTGTACAAATATTTACTCCAGCCATTTCTCCTTGCATCTACACTTGACAGACGCCTTACCCTTTTAATTTTGATTTCTCAATCTCTGCCAAATTGATTCCCTCTGATTGATAATCTCAAATTGTAAAGGATTTGTACTTGTTCTTGTTGTTTTGTGATTTGTAACTATCTGGTATTCTTACATTTGAGGTAGATTTTGCATGAACTTTAGATTCCTGAATTTCTTAGCCTCGACTAACCAGACACAACGTTACACACGAGACAACAATACATGCTCACTCGTATTCGATTCAAGATCCCCCATTCCGTCCAACATATCACCTCCTTTCCTCCCAATTCCTCTCTTGCCTAGCAACCTCCGCTCCATATCCCATTCTTCAACTCCCAACAATTTTTCCCGACAACTCACTCTCCTTCTCCAAGCATAGCTTAAGCATACCATGTGCCAAATTTTTCACAGACGAGTTCAGACAACTCAAGCAAGTTTTTTTTACAATCTTACTTTCACATTTGGGGTTGTAAAATAGGGATATGGTCTGCTTTGCCCAAAATATGAAAAACGGAATAGCTCAATCACGCAATTGAATTAATTAAATTGGGCCATTTTAAAAGACACACGTTTATCATATAGAAGAGGTCCTAGAATATGATTTATAACAGTAGCTGACCTTTTAAATCAAAGCATGATTATTGACATAATTGACATTTTCAAATGAAAGAATTATTGTATGAAAAACCATATCTATTACAGTACAAAAATGATTCGGAGCACTTGGGCGTCTCAAAAACATCGCAGATCTCAAGGTAAATTAAGTTTCCTCGGTGGTGTAACGGTAGCACGTCCGCCCGGCAAGTGGAAGATCCGGTGTTCAAATCCCGGTCAAGGAAACATAAACTTTCGTGATCTGCTCAAAAATCGCCTTCCCCACATGTGTGTTCGCCTCTTATGTGTTTTCCTATCCCCTTTCCTTATACCTATTTCTATGTTTGAATGAATATGTATGGTATACATATATATCATGTATATATAGAACTTAGTAACAAACAGCACGAGAACACATAAAAAGAACAGTCACAATAATATCTTGATAATTTCGACGGACTCGAACTCCGTCTTCTTCGGAAGATAAGATATGACTGAGTCAGCTCCGTAAGTTGATAGCTTCGACGGACTCGAACTCCGTCTTCTTCGGAAGATAAGATATGACTAAGCTATCAACTTAGGGAGCTGACTCAGTCATATCTTATCTTCCGAAGAAGACGGAGTTCGAGTCCGTCGAAATGATCAAGATATTAATTTGAATCTTCTCAATACCAACACATTATCATCAACCAACAATATCAGTAAGTTAGCAAACTTTCATTGAATACATGAAAATAAACATCAATATATAAATAAATGAACCATTTTTAATGCATTAAAACTCCATCAGAATACGCTGTACTACAGTTTAGCCTCTTGAGTTCTGCAAAAATAAATTGAGAAATAACGCTGTGGATTTCGCGAAAACATTTATTTTGGCGGAACTGTCGGTTTCATCCTATCGGTGATAGTTTAAGATGCCACAAATATGATGAAACCGGTGTTACCTTAGTAAATTAGTTTCGTAAAACCCACAAGGCTTTTGTCCCATTTACTATACTTAGTAGGTTCACTGGATTCACTGAGTTGCACCTTCGGTCATTGCGAGAGGGTCGCCAGTGCTTTATCTAGCCACGGAAATAGGAATTTATGTAACTACATTAGTTGACCTTATTAGACTAATTCACGATAGTAGATGGCAAAATTAAGAACAATTGTTAATTTCTGTTCCCATGGTTACACATAATTTTAATATGCATCTTCATTCACTACTGTCTTTGCCGAAAAAACCTAAGGTTTGCACTGCCATGAAATCTGTGTATCTACGTTTTCAAAATATCCTGCAAGAGATCGCAAAGGGGTTGTGGCGTCGGGTGTTTGGGCACGACCCATAAATGCAGAAATATTAGTTCAAACGTTTATTTAAATATATGTTAGCTAATGTACAAAAACACTCGTGCTTACAACATGTCCATGTCCTGATTATGCAATTGAATTGCATGCAATAGTTGGTTGTTTTTGACTAAATAATTAAATTTAATTTTAGTTATTTTAGTTTTTTAAATTTTATTTTTTAAATTTTTAGTTATTTTAATTTTAGTAAAAATAATTTTAAATTTAATTATTTAGGTCAATATATTCGGGCCATATGGCTTAATTTTGTTATGCTTTCTTATCGTGAGAGGGAAGGAAGAGTACTTGAATCCGTCTGGGACGGTCCCCATATCTATCTTATTTCATCTCAATTATATCTGTAGAATCGATGTATGTTTATGTTTACTTCAACTAATAAGTGTTGACATGTCAATGATATGGCGCTCTCCTTGCCCATAAGATACAAAAAACAAGGGTCCGTTGTGGTCAGAGTAGGTTTGCGGTGGACATTTTGTTTTTAAGTGTTCTAAAATTCCTCCATCATAACAGTACGTTAGTGGAGTGAAGCATTCTTTTAATGTGAGACATGTTTCAATTTGTTTAATGTCGTCTGGGTTACGGGGACTGAGACATTTTTGGGCATTTATATTGAATTTACTATTTTAATGTGCTCCAGGGAGAAGAACTGATTTGGACGACTAAAATATAAATGGAAATTAATCTATTCAGAAATTCCGTGGTTGTGATGAAAGTTAAAAAGTGCCTGGAGAATTTTGGAAGGAAATGAAAACGCCTACATCTTCAATTACTCTATTTTATGTCGAGTCTAGTTGGTATGAATTTATTTTTTTTTGCTATCCAAATTTATTAAAAAAATAAATTCTCTGAATCGGACGAAGGGTTATTATGATCTGTATTGAATTTTAGCTGAAGTTAACACTTTCCCTCACAAAGAGGTGTTGAAATTGAAGAAAACTAACTTATCTTTTCCACGTTGAAAATTTATTTACTAGTAAATTTTTTTACTAGTAATTTGGCAAATTAAATAAAGTAATTTTTTTACTAGTAAATAAATTTTCTATGTGGAAAAACCAAGTTAGTTTTTTAAAAATGTTAATATGAAGACACCAAGTCACGCCAGAAACAGGTTTATTTATAAAGATGTGTTAGTAAATTCCTTTTAATCTTCCGCAAAATTTCGTAGAATTGTCATTTTGTAGGAGCACTAGGCCTCGTAGCTATTAACCTGCAGGAGACTACCGGAACTAAGTTACTTTATTAAGAAAAGGTGGGCAATTTGGTAGATCAAGAATTTTCAATGAATGGGAGAATGTGGCAGTGAAAGGAATTCGGCGTCAACAATAACATATTCTAAAAGCAAAGAAATCCTGCCACGGTATCTGAACCCAGACCATTGGGGTTGGAAAGGTAGTACGCTAACCACTAGGCCATCTAATTGAAACATGATTTATGGTATTTGCTTAGTAATTGCTGCGTTTATGAAGATCGTTTGTATTTACTTCTTCCTGTGGTTAGGGCAAGGAAAAGTTATTGCACTGTCAACTGGTTAAAATTCTGGACAGGTTGTGTGCACACAGAAGACAGTTATGAATTCATTGATGGAGGTACACAGTGTTTAATAGGTTAACCATACTGCCGCAGGATGTTGCCAAGAGCTGAGAGATTCTGGGAAGGGATCTTCTCCGTTTACCAAGTCCCTCTCACCCAGTTCGCGGAGAATAAAGCATTCAGGACTTCCTGGCGTATTTCCTGAATTTTTTCTTTCAAAGGACATTGATGATAGTCCTATTGGCATGGTGTTACACCATGTAAGTGACGTGTCTTAACTAAGCTTTTGTCTTTTATTGGTATTTCTTGGAGAGTTGAATGAGATTTTTTCCACCAACGTTTACTTGAGTATAATAGGCCGGCGGATGGAAAATTGGAGAGCTGCCAATGATCTAAAATCGCCGATGGAGAGATCCATTCAAACATGTCCCTTGTCCCTTGGTTTGGCAACGGGGACCTTTTCAATTGGATAAGTCTCCACGTATATTTAAGTGGATAGAGGGAGAGGCAGGGACACGGAATTATTCTTTTTAATTATGGTCAGTCTCATCGGTCTTGAAGATAATTGCAATGTTTATCCCAACCTATTGGTCAAGAACGTAAATCAAAATATGTAGGAAAATTAATTTACCGATAGTTTTTGGCCTCTTTGAATGGATACGTGTCACGAGCTTCTTTCCATGCCTATTTTGTAATATTTAACATATGTGTAATATGTAACATAGTATTTTTGAAAAATATTCGAAGAGACGTGTACCTCAGTTTCCGGTATCATCTTCTTATGGATTATTTTTTACGATATTTTCTCGTATTCCATAAAAACGAGAGTGAGTAAAACCTAATTTTTGCGTTCCTTTAGCGAAATAATATTTAAATAAAAAAATTAGACCTTTATTACATAATATAATTGGGATCTCACTCGGATAAACTTAATCCATGATAGTTTGTGAATAAAAATATCGCGTCTTTAGTGAATGTATCAATAAATCACTGCAAAATCGTGGATAAGGAATGATTATGAGGTTTAACGATTACACAGGCCAACAGTGGTTTTGGTGCCGGAGCTTTTAATGCTGATTTAAAGAACAATTGGGGTGCTGAATCCAATTATGACACTAGTTTTTTCCTATCAGCTATAGTTTTCAAGATATAGATATGTTGTTACTTACGTAAAAAAATCTTCTACATGATGATATGGGAATATTATATTAATAATTATCTCATTGGCCTACAATATAGAAAGATACATAAAACTTATTGACAGTTTATTGAAAATAAAAGGAATACCGCAGAGTGGTTATAAATTAGTATACTTATAGATTTATTTAACTTTGAAAATTATTTTCCGGAATATATCAAATATTAAAACAACTAATCGTAAGGTGTGCCATATCTAAAAAAGTAGAGCTGTTAAATAAAAACGGATTTCATATTTGGATTCAGCTCTACAAGTATAGTTAAAATCATCACAAAGATTCCCGGCACCAAAAAAAAAATTTTTTTGTAGGCCTGTGTTATCGACCGTGTTCTTTTCTTGCAAAACATATATTGTTAAAGCATTTCTATTGAGTTATCCTATGCGAAAAAATATAATAATGAATAGTAAATGAAATTAGGGAGAATTAAAATCAGATACGCATATATTAAGCAGTTCTTTCGCAGTTTAATATTTAAAAAAAACTGTAAGCAAAAAAACTGTAAGGCAAAAAAAAACTGTAACCCATTGAGGATGCAAGTGTGATTACTAAAAGTCTTATTTTTGGAACTGATCGTACTCATCACAACCTGGATTATTTTTGTGACTGAAATGTCAATTTCGGAAGTCGCCGAGTTTATTTCCTGCCAGAGCTACCATTGTGCACGTGGAGATAGGTATGTACCCATATCGTACTTGTTCCTTGGGAGAATAAAGCGGTTTCGAAATTAAGTGGAGGAAGCTGGTCCCCAATGGGGAGGGGTTTAGAAAAGGATTGGGTCAGGGTTGGGAGGTGGGGGGGGGGGTGGTACAGCGAGCGCAAGCAATAGGAAATCGACTCACCCCGACCAAATATCCCAGGATTCCCCACTCCCTCCTCCCCCCCTCCTTCTCTCTCCCGTATATCACTTTGCGACTTTATAAGGATCCTTCTCCGGGGCGTGCAAATGCGTATTTGCAGGAATAGAAGTTTCGTGAGGGGCGGCCGTAAATTCATCAGCCGGCCGCAGAAACCGCCTCAACTCTCTTCCATTTCTCCCCTATTCCCCCTCCTCCCCCCTTCTCTCTCTCGCTTCCCCCATACTCCTCTTTCTCCCCTTTAACCCCTCCTCAAACTCCTCCTCGTTCCGTCCCGCCGTCGGTTACCTTTTTTTTGTTCACGTTCTTTTGGCCCGCCGCCGCCTCCGCTCATATCTCACTCCTACCCTCCCTCGCTTACACACACACACACACACACACACACACATGCACACAAACACACACGAACTCACGACCCCCATCCGAGAAACAAATGCCTAGTCAGCTCCTCCTCCTCCTCCTAAAAAAGTAGGTTAGAGACTTTTTACCGATTGATCACGCCCCCTCCTTATGCCGACGGCGGCTGACCTGACTCCGAAAGCAGGCGAGGCGTAAAAATGGTGAAAGGGCAAAAAACAGGGGACTTGACAAAGTTGGAAAGATTATCTTTTATTTGTATATATAACATGTATTGTGCGAAAGGTTGTTTATTACAAACTTTAACTTTTGCACATCTATCTTTCGTTGAAATTAGCAGGGTATAAAAGGGCGAGGACGTGAAAAGGAGACGTAACATCTGCAAATGGATTATTACTCGATTTAATGAGAATTTTAGAACGAACTTCACAGTTGTTCATTTCCGCACCACTACTTTCTGCGAGAATAAGCGAAAATTTACTTCCTTGAAAAAATGGTCAAACCAATATTTAATAAATTAAAAATCGAAGTTCTCAATGTGCTCTGCGTGAATGGGTTGGCGATTACATCAACGAAAGAAAATGTATTTATATATGGAATACGCTTTTACAATAATTATTGGTTAATATCCATTGTACATACATATATCTCAATGAATATCCATTGTATATTAATGTCTCTGGCGTAATAATGGCATCCTATTTTCATTTCATGAAAAATGTTTAATTTTCCTTCAATATTGCAAATTTGGATGATCGCGCCGTCGCAAGATGCTAAAAATGTATCGTACAAATCATTTGAAATGGTGCGTTAAGGACATAACAGCCATCAATTCATCTCAAACGTTAAATATTTAATATTCGTCATTGATTATGAATGGAGATGGACTGAGGAAGGCTAAAATCTATACTGAGTACCAATATTCCCTGTTGTCGATTGACATTTCACCTCACACTTCGCTAAATGCTTGTAGTACCCCCCCAATTATCGTGACGGCAACGACCATGGTAATAGTCATTCCCCACGGGAGCTAGGAATACACCATTCAGAATCCCAGTTGTACGTGCACTATACCCTTGAGGCCAGCTCTACGATAACGTGTGCTATGGAGAGTTAATTGGCTGTTGAATATCGATCATAAATCGAGTTACATTATTCCAGTTTAATTCTCTTGAATATTAAATTCCGTCTCCTTTTAAAGACATATAACATTTTAGGTTTTTAAATGTGGTCCTTGATAATTTTATGAGATTACTCGTGTCACGAAAATTCTCCTGAGCTCCTTAAAGCTTTCTCCACTCTGAAGCTGTCCCCTCTTCTTGTAGAAGCAGAATTGGTGGACTATGATTAACTTTTTTATTTTCGTTCTCGAATTAGGAATGCAATGCAAAGTACATATCTACATGAGCAAAAACGTTCAGGAAGTCACCCCAAGGACATTTGACAGAGGATAGTAGTACTCCTGTCACGTGTTATTGCATTAGTGTAACTCCTCGGTTCTATATGACTTCTTAATTTGAAGAGGAAAGTTGAGTCTTGGATGTCTCATCCCGCTTATTTTGTCTATATCGTTTGATCCGTCGACTCGTCATGGATTGATGCAATTTCATCGTGTTGCTCCCACTTTTGAATTGGCATTTTCGGTTTTGTATGTAGCTAAAGAGAAATAAGATGGTTTCTTCACTTCTCTCCAAAATATTTTAGCACTCTGATACAAATTCTGAATAATATCACGTGTATAGCACATGTTCTTTCTGCACATAATGTTTTTGACAACGGTGCCTTCCAAGTAATTTATATGCTGATCAATGCTCAGTAAAATAGTTGAGATCTGTTGGTGACATGACAAATACACCCACGATTGAGAGTTTCATTGAACTAGCTTCAGTTGAAATATTATTCGGCTTCAGAATACATCGCACATATTATTTGCATATGCATGCATGCATATATATATATATATATATATATATATATATATATATATATATATATATATATATATATATATATAATGTCCAACTCGATGCGTAACTTACCGGCAGCAGTAAGGTCAGCATTGCGATTTAATTACCATTGCATAATACAAAGGTATTATAATACTGACAAATAAAAGGTATTATAATTACTCATAAATATCTGGTAGAATTAAGATTTAATATAATTTTTAAAATTTTACTAACCTCATCCCAATATTAATTAATTTTCTTATAAATCACACTCGTGAACTAATCGAACATCAACGTCATTGTTGATTTTCATATTCCCGCACTAAAGGGTCATGTTTATTTTTTCAAAAAGATTAATTATGCTAAACTGTAAAAAATATGTTGATTGATACATAACGCATATACTAATTAATTATCAAAATCAACAACTGCCTATTTTGGCTTCGCGACAAAGTGCCTTTTCAATGGAAATGCCACTCGAGGGAACTGGAAAAATATGAAAAAAAAAATGAGTTTCGCCTCTCGAGGGTAGTTGAAAAAGTAGGGAAAAAAATGCGTAAGTGAAATTGCGAAGACGGAGTAATTGTACGGGGAGCAGTGCGGAGGGATATGAATGTCATTGTAATAACTGAGACACGATGAAATAATTGCGTACATTAACGGCGGTGAAGTAATAATCCCAAGGTTATGCAGGGTCATGCGCTTCTCTCCCGAATTTTATATGATGATAATGAGTGGACACTTCATTTAACCTAATTTTTTCTCCGAGGAATGAATGAAATTAAGAAATACTGTGGAAAGTAATGAGAAACTAGGAGAATATCAAATGCATCTCCTTTGACATGTCGTGCCGGCTTTATAAAATATTAAAAAAACCCCCTTGAGGGGTATTTCATTTTTGTAAATTTTTTTAATCCTTTATTTTTTTGGTGAGGTTGGAGTTTCGCAAAGTACACTTCGGTCTTCGTACCCGAACCTCCGCCAAATCCCAAGGGGATTCAATGTCCACTTTTCTACTCCCACCCCCCACTCTGTGTTTGCATGTGCGAACTTCGTGCCGTATTGGTTGGTGTCTCCCATACAGACATTTCTCCTTTCAATTTTTTTTACCGTAATTCTTCGTCCCTCGCGATTAAAAAGAGCAGTTTCCGACAAGACCGCCCGCTGTCGGGGCTCGGAAGCAACTCGCTTGGCTTCGTTGCACACGGGAAGGCTTGTGGGTTGGTCCGGATGGTTTATCCTTCGTAGACACGTACGTACGTATTCCCCGTCGGTGGGCCCCGTTATTATGGGGAAGGGGAGTTGTTTTTATCTCCGTTTAGGTATATTAAGGCTCTCTGGAAGTTTGAGGCCATCCTCATTCACAGTTCGTTAAGGCCACCCGCTTAAGAGTTAGCAGCGGGCGCCTGTTCGCTTTGGTCAGATTCCTCAGCTAACTTATTCTCTTAATCTCCTCCATATATCTCTTCTCCTACAAATCTTCCTCCTCAAGTAAACTCCCCCTTAACCAAGCCTGTCAAACACTTCTTCCTTGGCTCTCCTCTTTTCTTTCATTGTCGGCGGATGCTCCCATTAAAATAGTGGTTAGAGCATCCGCCCGGCAAGTGGAAAGATCCGGTGTTCAAGTCCCGGTAAAGGAAATATTTTTACACTTGTGATCTGCTCGATTCCACCTTTCCCACCTCTCCTGTGCTCCTTTTTCCTGATATCTATCTCCATGTGAATGAATATGCGTTTGCTCTATGGCAGGATTTCGCAGGTTTTTTAACCAGAGACATTGCGTAGACTCAATGAGTGAGCCCGGAAGAAAACATAGGTCATCATTAAAGCGGAACTTAACGGAAAGGAAAGCAAACGGGGAAGGGCTAGGTATGGTGGGAGAGGAGAGGAAATTAAAATTAGGCATGAAAGATGGTTGCAGGATATGTTGAGTGTCAATGGTCGTTTAAGAGTGTGGTAGAGGGTGGAGTGAGGGATAGAAGAGGAATGTTGGACAAAGCAAAGGAAGCTAGGACTTAACTCCGTAGTTTCAGCCTCAACTTTGTGGAAGTTCATTTTAATAAATGAAAAAGAAAAACTTTGTTCCAATCCACCACTTTATTTCATGTACGACTAGTTTCGACGCTACGGCGTCATCCTCAGGTACAAAGTTTAATGACACAATCATTGTCTATATACCTCTTTATACCATAAACACAGTAATCAACCCGAAGGTCGGTTTAGTAGGTGATGGTAGAGCTCACCCATGTACCAAGCCCGACGGCGTGTGAATATTCACACATCAGGGTAGGGGGGCCAGTTCCTTTCCCTGTGCCGGTTATGGTTTCCCAGGAAGATCTGGTACCCGAAAAATCAACTAGCTTGGGTGGAGCTGCGGGTGCCCAAAGTGCCTTGCCCGGGAATCGAACCCGGGACCCTTTGGTCAGCAGTCCAACGCTCTACCCGCTAGACCACCGCGACCCGCACCTCTTTATACAGATATATATATATATATATATATATATATATATATATATATAAACCTTCAAATACGAAGTCCCGCCATACGGCGCACAAATATTCATTCAAACATAGAAATAGGTAAAAAATAGGTAAAACGCCCAAGTGCTCCGAATCATTTGCCAAAGGAAGGCTTTGGGGAGCTGTTCCACCCACCAAAGGAGAAATAGACAATACACACAAGAAGAGGGGACAGTTGGTTAGAAAGCATATAGTATAGTTTTAAAACATCGTAGATCTCAGTGTAAATTAGGTTTCTTTGGTGGTGTAATTGGTAGCACATCCGCCCGGCAAGTGGAGGGTCCGGTGTTCAAATCCCAGTTAAGGTAATATTTTTGCATTCGTGATCTGCTCAAAAAACCGCCTTCCCCATATGCCCTGTGTTCGCCTTTTATGTGTTTTCCTATCCCCTTTCCTTATACCTATTTCTATGATTGAATGAATATTTATATATATATACCTATATATATATATTAATATATACCTGTATATATATTTACCTTTATATATATACCTCTTTACCAACATCCCGGCGATGGAAGCAGTCAATGTGGCAAAGAAAGTTTTATCAAATACAGTGACGGACACAAACGTCGTCAGGGACCTAGTGACCCTTGCCGAAGTGTGTGTGGAGCAGAACTATTTTAAATTTAATGGTGATTATTTTAGACAAACAGAAGGTTTAGCCATGGGGTCACCTTTGTCAACACTCCTAGCCGACCTTTTCATGGACGAGTTCGAACAAAAATTGTTTATGAATAGCTCAGTTGACACAAAAAACATTTACTTCTGGGTCCGCTACGTGGATGACATCTTTGCAATATGGACTGGCACTGAGAGGCAACTGCACAATTTTTTGTCGGTTTTAAATTCTCAGTGTAAAAATATCAAGTTTACGTGTGAAAAAGAAAAAGAAGAAAAACTAAGTTTTCTGGACGTTACTGTGACTAAAAGGGAAAAAGTATTCGAGTTTCAATTGTATCGCAAAACCACCACTACAGACCATGTAATTCCTGCTGACTCCCGCCATCATACAGGTACTGTATATCCCAAAAGTTATCCACATTCCACTTCCTATGAATAGACTAATTAATATTCCCCTCTCGATAGGAAAATATAACAAGGAATTGATGAATCAAATCAATCAAGTCTATAGCAACTACAAATGGCTACGGTGAAAAAATGGTGGACAAAATGGTCGGGAGAAACGCTCCATAAGAGCCCAACGGCTACTTTACAATTCAGGGAATACTAATAAGGAAAAACTTAAGTGGGTAAAATTCCCTTATTATGGTGTCCCGTCCGAAAAAATTAGCAAATTGTTCCCGAAAGACAAATTTAGAATTGCTTTCTACAACAAACGAAATTTTAAAATGTTCTTAAATAAAACTAAAGATAAAAAGGAGCCACTGGAAAATAGTGGGATATACTATATGAAATGGCTTGCGGGGATTGCAGTGCGAGGTACATCGGGCAGAGTGGTCGAGCTGTGCGGATAAGAGCGGAGGAACACAAGAGGTGCTATAAGAAGTGTAACCTTGCCCAATCCCACTTTGCCAAACATTTGTGGGAGAAAAATCACACCAGTGATTTCATCCCCAAAATTCTACATCGTGAAGAAAAAGGGAGGTGGATGGACAAGAAGGAAGAGTTAGAGATCCGGAGAACAATGAAGAAACATCCTTTACTCAATGACATTCTGTTTGAGAACGTATCCCCTCTCCTGGAAGCCTCCCTAGCAATAACAGAAAAACAGAACCTCTAACCCCTTCCCCCTAACTCCCATTGACGCCTAACCCGTACCTTTACCCCCATTAGCCATCGACTCAACCCATACCGACCAACGAAAAATTTCTCCCACCCCTTTCTTAACCCACCTTCCAATCCCCCCCCCGCTCACTAACGCTTTTCCTGGTTTTTCCTACCCTCTCTCACAATCCTTCGTACCTACTCCCATACTCCCCTCCCCGCCCCCTCTTCCAACAACTCCACCATCCTTTCTTGAATAGGGTATATATACAATGATTGTGTCTTTAAGCTTTGTACTTGAGGATGACGCCGTAGCGTCGAAAGTAGTCGTACCTGAAATAAAGTGGTGAATTGGAACAAAGTTTTTCTTTTTCATTTATTAAGATAGGACTTATTTGTATTTGAAGAAGGGTTCTTTGCTATGCAAGTTTTATTATATTTTTTAATGTTATGTTAGATATTTAGAAATTTATCAGATGTAGCAGAATTCATAAAAAAGCAACCTTGACCGTCGTATTGCTCCCTATTTATCATTAGAAATCCCGACAATAGACAAACTCCTCACGTACCATTGACCGATTTTCTCAGCGCAAATTCAATGATTGTCCGAATGACCCTGACGACATCGTGACTTGGGTGTTAGATTGTATGAGACCACTTCATTGCATCGAGATGTCCAGTAAATGTCCTTTGGATACGATTCTCTGTATTTGCGGACGTAAGTGCACTCAAATCAAATATTAATGATTAAAGTGTCCTACCCAGCAATTTTTAATTAGAATGTGCGTTGAAAATTGCTATTACTTACCTCGCTTCTCGTAATAATTGATTGAGTTTACTGTGATTCTAATTTTTTGTTGCTAAGGTAATTTTAAAATATTTATTTGTTTAACAGTACCTTGATTGGCTAATACTGTTTTCAGGGATAGTTGATTTAATTGTGCCTTGCCACTTGGCTGATTGCCGAATTGAATTGAAAAAAATTAAAAATAAAATGAAGCAAAGATTTCAAACTTGCTCTTATGCTGTAGAGGACCTATATGAGAAGAAACGATTCAGAAATACATGTATTTCTTACGAAAACCTGATATCATGTGCGAAATTACGTCAGTAGTGTCAATACAACAACACCTGCTCGCCTTTGTTTCATCGATATTAGCTAATTTACGGGGGAAAAACAGCCAAAATCTCGTAGTTTTAAAATTTATGAACCTCAGAAATACGTGGACCGAAATTAATTTTAGAGCACGTTTCAAAAATCAATAAGAACATCTTAGAGTGGTATAAAAAAGTATATACTTGGATCATATCTGTTTGCGAGATACGTATGATTGTGTAGTTGCATCAATATCATCTCTCGTCATCAATGCATGAACTTAGATGACACATTTGACAAAAGCAGTCACGATCCAACGTCCGTAATGTTTCCACGCGTGACGTCATGTTCACTCTTTCTTTTTTTCTCCCGACCAAGTGCCATTGTGCTTCGCGAAGGGTCCCATTTGAAGTGACGTCTCAATTGAAGCGCGAGGAATTTACGGCGCACGGCCAGCAATACGCGTGCCAACGAGCCTTCCGAGAAATAGTCCCGCGGGCGGAAGGCGTCTCGGCGAAAGCGCTGTTGTTTTCACAACCGAGTCGAAAGCGTTGCTCTCTTGTGTGTTCTCTCTTTCTCCTCCGATATTGTGTTCTTATTTGCGTCCGGGATGGAGCGGACCCAATCAGCGGTCACTACCCCGTGGGCAAATGTTTGATCGGTGGCGAGGAAGCAGAGGACTCCACGGGCGAAACGGGACTTTGGAGTCTCTGCGGTTGGTCTCATTGGTCCTAGAATCGTGTCGGCCTGACCGCAAACATTTTGGGGAAATTTGCCGAAACGTAACTGTGCTTAGGACGGAATTGCACGGGGTCCAATTTTTAAACGGAATGCGTGTAGTTCCGTCAAATTCCCTCCCAAAAAATGTAATATCTTGTGTGAAATGCATGCATTAAATTCACAAGGAATAATAATAGCAACACAAAACTTAACGTTATGGGTGACCATAATTCACAATTTACCACGATTTGAACTTAATTGCTTTACTATGTTGGTTTCTATAGTTTTACATCAAACTGATTCACAATTTAGCACGATTTGAACTTAATTGTTTTGCTAAGTAGGTTTCTATAGTTTTGCATCTTCTTTATATGAAGATTTAGATACATCTACAGCGACGTCTTTAACTGATTACATGCTACACAAGAAGCCGCCGTAAGGGTATGCAGCTGGAGCTGTTAGGACAACAGTTTTACATCCATTTGCATTCACTTCTACATATTTCTGAATAGCTCTCTGAAGATGATGTTACACCATAGGATGGTTATAATTCAGTGAGTTCAATTGATGGTCTGTTATCATTTAAATCCCTTCTTAAGCTTCAAAACATTAATATTAGCCGCTCGCTTGGTTACATTCAATTTTAAACTTTGTTCAGCTTTTCTTTGACCCCTGTTTGAAACCGGTCTTGTCACAAGGATACACTTTAAGAAACAAATAATCACGTGATGTTTTCGCAGATGCAAGCTCTTTAAGTTGACGTTTTTATAAATCAAACCACTTTTCTTTTTCGCATAAACTTTTGCTAGTTTACGTGGAAAAGCAAAGTGGTTTGATTTATAAAAAACGTCAATGTGAAGATTTTCCACCAAGTTACGCCAGAAACTCTTTTATTTATCATGCTCTTTAAGTCTTGAGTCGTAGAGTTGAGTAGTTGCGATTTTTCATACAATAGGAAATGAGTCTAGGAGGAGAGAGAAGGTAATGAAGACCCATCAACGTCATTTGAATATTCGACCCCGATATATATTTCATATGTGGATTAATTTATTCTGTTTACCCAACCAATTTCAATGATCAATAATTTGAACTTGAAGAAAATGGCATCCATGTTATAGGAGTATGTATGTATAATATTTGGGATAATTAGTACTGAGGGATTTTCATTTTTCTTTCAAACTGAGCCCTTATTTGACCTTATGACTCTTACATTCATTCATGGTCCAAATGAAACGCATGGCGTTTACTAGAACCCTTGTCGAATTTCTACATGATGAAAACTAAGAATATCACATATTGAATTGCGTAACTAAAGTTCTATTTACACAACCCTGGCTTCAACAAATATTATCACCCTCGGATTGATGATGACAAAATTTATTGTACCCCAGGTCGCGAAAATGAAAACAAAAAATTCGTGTACCTGATATTGAGTTTTTAATTTTTGCCTTCCCAAAAGTCATGTTTTTTTTCACAGACTGCACCTGCATTCATTCATACTTCCAAAATTGATTGACTCTTCTCTGTTAAAAAAAAAACCTTGCTATTCTGATTGAGTCATACAGTCTTGACTTTTGTTTGAGAAAATTGGAATGAGTCATGGTTGAATTAATTCAACGAAATCAACACCTCGTTAATGGAGGAAAAAAACAACAACTCTGCATTAGAGTCACCGGTCTTTTTGACATCCGCTAGGGCGGGGATCCCCCATCCACGAATGAAGTGTTGGCGAACAAAAATCGAAGTTGAGCGCAGGGCACGTGGCACATTTTAATATTTTTTCTTTGCAAATTTTTTTTTTTAACTCTTCCGTCAATCGCCAATTCACCGCGAACTGCCGCCACCCGAAATTTCATTTCGTGACGCTCCAAAACGTTCGCTCGGTCCATATTTATAATAGTCTCGAGAAATTGAAAAGAGAAAAAAAATAACAAACGGCTTGATGTTTTTTTTCGGACCTCGACGGTTTTTATTGTTTTTTTTGGTACGCGATATGATGAGAGATGGGAAGAGTTTGGAGGGTAATAGAAGATGAGGAGGTGTAGATCGACCTCGTTCTTGAACTATAACCGCGAGGGAGGGATGGGGAAAGGAGGCGTTAGAGGAGAAGAGAGGGAGGGTGCGGCACTTGACCAAACGGCGAGCGCATTGTCAGCGCTCTTTTGTTACCTCACACCAGCGCCAATCCACTCGTCGTCATCCTCCCCCACTTCCTTCCTTCCTTCCTTCCTTCACTCACCCCCTCCTCCTCACCCCCTCCCCATCATCGCAGGGTCACGTGGACATTCTCATCATCATCATCGCGGCCGTCCCGCCTTCCCACTCCCTTTAAACGCTCCGAACCAACCCTCCCACGACCAACATCCACAGCGCTCCCCACTCCATCCATCCCCATCGCCACTCCTTTCGGGATGTGTGGGGCGGTGAGGGAGGAGGAGGAGGAACCTCAAAAGGGGCAGGAGGGAGGTAGAAGTTGGGGGGGGGGGGGTTGGATGAGTGTGTGGTGGACGTGCCGTCCAATAGAACGAACGTTCTCAGGGAGAAGGTTTCCTCGTGGGTGTCCTGGGCTGGAGAGTGAGTTGTGTGCGTGTGGGGCGTGATGGGGAGGATTCGGCGCGACCGAATGTGTTGAGGAGAAGCGGGGTGGAGGTTGAAGTGGGCCCAGTGGTGCTCTCTCTCCGGATGTGCAGCCGCGAGTTCTCCTCCACCGGGCGTCGAGTGTGATCGCTCTCCGCCTGGCGTGCGCCGGGGAATTCCCTCCTCTTCCTAAATCGCCACCACCACCTCCAAATCGGACGCGTGTGATCCGTGCTTCTTTATTTTTCATCCCTCCCGGCCCCCCACAAATCCTAGCGTCCACCTCAAGACAGCGGCGGACTCTGATACACGAGTAGATCGAGAGCAAACACCACCTCGGTTCCGCGACGGTCTCCGGAATCTCCTCATTGCATGGTTCGCCTCGGTAGTAAACGTGCACGTTTCTAGCACGATAGGTCTCGGGATCGGTTTCAAAGGAAGATAAGGGGGGGGATTGTATTTCTCCCGACAAAAGGGTCGAGGATCTTACCCTAAAACCCTTCTCTCTCTCTTCCCTTAGCCTTCCTCCCCCTTGAATATTGCACGATTCCATTTCTTTCCATCCCCTCCCCTCCCCCTAAGGAAACCCTTTCCGCGATCAAAAGAGTGGGAAAGAGAGGTTGTGAGGGGGAGGAAAAGGTCACCGTTTCGCCCGGGTTCCTCCTCCTCACTCCCCCCCAGACCTCCCCCCTGCCTTCACGAGTGTTTCATGAGGAATTCGGCCACGGTGTGTGTTTTTATGTGAGACTGTGTGCGCGCGCGAAACTTCCGTAAACTGTTGTGTTGGGCGCGCCGCTCTTCCTCCCCGTTCCGTCTCCTCCCGCCTCTTGTCTTGTGGAATGAAAACGGATGCGAATCGTACCCGCGCGCCTCTCTGAGGAAGAGGTTCTCCGCGCCGATCGACGTCGAGGGGACGGCGAGGTGGCTTTTAGCGGGGCGCCTACGGTTCGGCGGGCCGCTTTTGACGAGTTTCGGAAGTGCATCCCTCGAAGGGTGTTTTTTTTGTTTTGTTTTTATTTAGTCCTGCTGCTGTAACTAACTTCAAGAAGTCGTTTCGTTAAGTGCGGCGATTCGAAGTTTCGTTTAATTATTTATTTTAACGACGCCGAGGTCAATGTCGCTCTGACAAATGGATTTGACATCCCGAAGTGTAATATGTGCCATTTTATGTCTCGTCGGAGTCCATTGATTTGAAGATTGTCCCTCATAGGGGAAGAATAGACGATTCAAGCTACATCTTAACTGTTTCCTGATTGTGAACGAGAATCTGTATTGTTCGTGAAGAAAAGAAATAAGTGTTCATGTTATTTCGTACTTCCACAGAATGGGGAATATCTTGGGTGAAGGGATTTTAAGATTGAAAATAATGTCTCGACAACATTCAATATCCTCTCCAGTGTTTCACGAACCCGTATTACGGATTGGGAAAATTGATTAGAAATAGAAACACTGAGAAAAAAAAATAATGTCAGTTGTCCTTTTCTTTGAAAATTAAACTTTAAACTGTTGTCATCTTCGGCGATACCCTTCCGTATTTATTAATCCCGAAACAAATTCTTCGCCAGGGCATATTCGTTTTAAAATCCCGCGAAGAAAACGTTTGCTTTATAAACTACCCACACATCCCCTTTCCCTCTCATGAACGAGTATATTATACCTTTTATTTTCCCCTTTCGACGATGCGACTCTTAATTCTTTCCACCAGATCGATTGCTTATATTGAGTGAGGGAGCGGTTTTAACGCTTCGGAAAACTTCCGTAGACGACCGACCCCCCCGGCCCCCCCCGGTCCCCCCCGGCCCCCGTTTCCCTCCCATCCTCCCCGGGAAAGTTCTTTTGGGAAGCGTTCGCACATATATGATTCTATTAACTCGCCCCATTTGGTGGTCGACCGGCGGGTGTTTTTAGTAGCGCGTAGCAAAACTTAAACGCCTTTGAGTGTGCTCTTCGGCAGGGAAAAAAGAAAGGGGAGAAGGGAGGGTGAGGAGAGAGAAGGGAAGAGGAAAACAACAGAGGAGAGAGAGAGAGAGGTGAAAGAGGGAAGGGAGAGAGAGAGGAAGCGAAGGAGGGGAGAGAAGAGGGGAGTTTTTAGTGGGCACAGTTGTGCAAACAGCGGTGTAAAAATATTGAGGGATAACCCTCTCGGCAGCTGGACAGTGTCAAGCGATGAGCCCTGTGGGCTAAAGGTTTTTAATGGAAGGGAGTGAGGAAGAGGGGATTGAGAGTGATTGAGTGAATGTGTGTGAGCGGGTGAGGTTTCTCTGCATCGTTTGTGGAGTGATACCGAAGTAGAAGTCGTAGGAGAAGGTGGTCATCAATGTATTCGGTGCCGGAAGAGGACGAGGAGGAGATAGATGACGAAGATGAGGAAGAGTCGAGCTCAAGGTAAGGAAATGGATCTGGAAACAGGAAGGAGGGGAGAGGAGTCATTCCGTCCCATTTGATTTTTTCCCCTAATCTCATTGCACGTAGTAACTTCTTTCTTTTCCCGATGTGCTTTCTTTAAGTCGAATGCGATATTTTCACAAGGTCAGAAATCCGGTAGTTTTTCCGCGGTTGCCTTCGGATTTTCTCTTTCCATTGTTCGCCAGTCCCATTTCCCACACGGGTATTACGACACAGGTCAGTTATCCGAGGATGTTAAAGGCAAATTACAGGCCGCGTTTTACTCTGATAGATCAGATCACGTATGTAAAATCACGGAGATAAACAGTGGAACGGATAGATTTTAAATGTCGTTTTTTTCCTCGTATCATTATAGGTCAAAATAGTTATGAGTTCAGGTGCGAATGACACAATTAGTGTTTTTTAATGCATATATTTTATCGATATCCAGCATGATCTTTAAATAGGCCTGGCTTTTAAACATTGTTCCTGCTCGATTTGAATAACACTTCCATTGAATATTCTTCTATGTAAGTACGTTATTTCGCGCGATTAAATTTGTTCGAGTGCGTTGCGATCGAATTGATATTGGTGTAGAGTGTAACAATTGTAATTTTGCATGCATGGCTGGTGAGCTAACACCCCCTGTCACATACCCTTTAGGCGGCTTGCGGAGTAATGGGTGTGTATATCAAAGTAGATATACCTGTAGATGTGTTACTAGAGGCCAATTTTAACCATTTCGAGGTGTACCCAAGACATTCCAGAAGGGTTCTAAAACTTTGCCATTCTAATAGTAATAGTAGTAGTCATTGGGTGAAACTATTGACAGCCGAGGTCATTTCTACATATACTCATAGCTACACAAATAGCACCAAAAAGGACTGTGGCATGGGGTGCAAACACCTGATGGAAAGGGTAAAGGAGGCTGTTGTAAGGGTTAGGAAAAGGGAATAAACTACCACTCAGAATTCCTGAAAATGATGAATGGTGGTACAAACTCATATGTATATATATACCTATAACACATAGCTAAAAGATTTTAAACAAGAGTTAATTTAAAAAAACTGCAGAAATTCCCGGGTATATTAAAAGGAGAGAATAAAAATGTGCTTCGTTACGTGCGCGTACTTTTGGTAGTAGTATGACGTTCAGGGAATTGTAGGAGAAAAACAGAGTGAGTAATCCGACTTCGGCATTAGGTGTAATCGAAGGTCACGCAATTTAACGTCCCTTCCGACGGAGGTCTAATTCTAATTGAAGTCCTGCCCACATGCCAAACCAAAATATATGAAGATATCTCTGAATAATTGGGCCACCACCGGGAATCGAAACTGGGACCTCAGGGTGGAAAGTCAGTACCACCAAACCAACCAGAGACCCCCATTATCATTTCCGAAAGTCAGTAGGCATTCACCGACGCATCGGGAATTGAGGGAAGTTGAAATGAATTCAATGGTCTGAGGCTCTAATTTGTGAACATTTATTATCACTGAATAAATAGACTTAGTTTTTTACACAAATACTTTTTGTAATACTATCTGCTTTGACGCATAGCCAACATCATATGGTATATTCAATTAATTAAAATTGGCAATTTTCCACAAAAATAAATTTTTATTAATACGACCGGTTTCGATGTAACTACATCATCTTCTGGTGATGTAGTTACATTGAAACCGGTCGCATCAATAAAAATTTATTTTTGTGGAAAATTGTCAATTTTAATTATTCATGATATTCCACCATATCACGCCTGAAACGTCTCTTTTTATAGGTATATTTAAAACCAGTAGTATTATAATAAAGTCTTTTGTATTAAAAAATATCAAGTTTATTTGTTCAGTGAAAGGTGAAAATCTTCCTGATGTTGGCATTCGTGTTCTCCATGTCATCGAATCCCAACAGAACGATTGTTTTCTTCCTTCCCAATTTTCCTAACGGAGGAAAACGCCTGAAGACTTTTGGAGACGATGGTACATATCCAACCTTCAATACTTCTTCATTGGATTCCTTATCGCCCGTGGTGTCTCAAACATTCTCCGTTACTTCCATGATTGAAATGCTTCAAGTCTTTTTCTTTCCGATTCACCGAGTGTACAAGTTTCGTACCACCCAAATCCTCAACAGTTACAAATGCAACAATTTCAGGGAATGACAACCATTCGCCTTGACCGGGATCCTGGTTTGAATCCAGGTCAAGGCGAATGATTTTTACACTCTGAAATTGTTGCATTGCAATGCATATTAGCGGATGAATCAGTCAAAAGTTACTGTCGCGGCATCTCTCGTAGTTTCTTGGAATTCCTCAACAGTTGTTTTTCTAGCTGTAAGTCCATAAAAGCTACCTCTCCCCAATACCGTGCAAGTCACCGTAAGGACGAGTGGCGGGGGATGTTAGATCACCACCAGTAAAAGAGAATAAAATCACATGCAAAGACAACACATTCATGCACACCTACACCCACAGTGGTGTATTCATATTCATGCAAAAACATTTTTAACTTCCACCCATGCAAATACATAAAACTATCAACAAACACACGAACGCACCTTTAGAATGTATTACAAATTTATCCAATAACGCGAAATTTAAAATTGAAAAGTAAGAAGGGGAAATTCAACTACCACGAGGACATGCAACTCATGGTCTCCGCCCCCAAGGACACAGGTAGGGAAGGTGAACACACCGCTGAAGCGGAAGCGTCCCTCCAACAGAGGCGAGGAATGGAAGGATATCCACAGAAAAAAAAACAAATTAGGCCCAGAAATACAGTAAAAAGCACTGCATTATTTGATGGCATTCTAATGCGGTCATGCGGGATGGGTTTTGACAACAAAACACACTAGGTTTGTGAAAGTGAAAGAAATTACTGCTCAATCCCACCCGATTAGTTTCGCGTAATTATTTCGTTATTGCAACATTATATCATCAGGGGATGATTTTCTGCAATACCAAATCCTTTCCCTCTTACTCAAAACTGCCTTCACATTTGGAGTTAGCGAAGTGAAACGAATAGAAAAATTGTTAAAAAGGTGACCTGGCAAATCATTTAACTATCCCTTACGCTACTTTGACGATAGCTATTCCAGTCTTCACTCCTATGCAAAACCAATATGTTATATCTCTCTCTCCGTTTAACAGTGCACTATTCTTAACTTGGTCATTTACACAGTACCCAGCAAGCCGTCTTAAGATCGTATAACGAGAGATGTTAGGTCACCGGCTATAAATGCGCAATCATTACATCACTACGCAAATATCAGTTCGGTCATATGCTTGAACAAAGTTAATCACACAGAAGAAGGCTCTTACATGCAAGGATATTCTATAACAGGATATATTCAAATGATTTGGGAACAATGTTATAAAAGTGAGTGAAATTCATGCAGTATATTGGAAAAACAAGCATGATCTACAAATGCTTACTAACTCCTTCGCGCCTCTTATATATTCTCTCAAGTGAAAAATTTACATTGCGTACGTAAATAGCGGGGAGGTAAAACATTTTCTCCTCCGGCAATCTATGGTGAGTCAAATGGGTTGGTGACTCAAATGTGACTGCTGAGTCGTTCGAGCTGAAAGGAAATGATGGTTGGTGATGCCGTTATTAATATACAATATTAATTCCACTACCTGGGTGAGTGCGACGTGAGCAAGAGCATCTCCTTATGATGTTGCGGCATGATAAAACATTGGCATCGGTAAAAAGTCTGAATTATCCTCATAGGCTATTAATTCGAAAATAATTGTAAAATTCTTATAATAATTATAATCTTTAAATTCTTTTTGCTCTTCGAGTTAGCCACTTTATCAGCCTATTCCTTCCTTTGGCAACGATCTCTTCAATCTCCTGATCTTACGTTTGCAGTGTTCGTTTAAAGATCCCACTTGAAAATCCTCCTTTTCTTCCTCTGCGTCAAGGACAGACAAAAGGTTTGTCTACGGAATAATTTGATTTCATAGTGAGGGCCCATTACATCAAGATCCACTGGAACCCGTATTCCTTTATCAAGTCTTAACGCAATGAAAGTTTCGATTTAGAATTTTTAACTACTCCCACATGCACGCATAAGATAAGAAAGACGTTAATAGTCCTGGTATTATTTGTAGCATGTTCATATCATAAAAAACAAAAAAAAGCCTTTAATTTAAATAAAAGGGAGAATATGTTTCTAGATTGAGCTCGAAATTAATAGGTGTTGTCATTCTATGTAAAAAAACCGTTTACTATTTTTTAAATAACGTATGTAGTATGAAATGGTATGGGGAGCGTAGGTAGAATTTTGAAAGCAGAATTTCAATTAATATCCATCAGGGTAGGGGGGCCAGTTTCTTTCCCTGTGCCAATTATGGTTTCATATCATATCGTCATCGATATATATATATATATATATATATATATATATATATATATATCGATGATGCAGAATCACTCACGAAAGCAAAATAACACTTGGACGGCACATCAAAACGCCAAAATATGCATAGAAAATATCTTAAATGTGTGTGTCCTTTATCGTGTTTTCTAAGGGTGTGTATTTATATAATGCATGTGAAGTTAGCACTAGTGGACAAAGACAAAAATAGAGAATCACACCAACAAGGAAAAACTCACTCGATTTAGAATTATCGGTTTGGAATTTTTGGTGGCTTGAGCCACCAAAAATTCCAAACCGAGTCAGTTTTTCTTTTTGTTTGTGTTTCTGTGCTTTCGTCTTTGTCCACTAGTGCAAACTTCATAATCATTATTATTCACATCCGTGAGAATTTCGTAAAAGTGTAATATACATAAATATATATATACATATATATGTGTATGTATTTAAAAATTAACAGTAATAATAATATAATAACGCAATTTCAACTCCAGAATTTTATCTTTTTTTACTGATGTCATGTTGCGATTTCTAAAACTCCAGTATTTTTTATTTTAAGGTCCACTGCAAGAATTCTACCGACAAATGTACATTACTTTCATATTTCTTTAATCTTTATGATAGTTTGAGGTATACCAAGTGGAATATGGTGTCGTAGGTACACCATGTAAGCTCTAGAAATAAGCAAATTTCTTGGGGAGGCACAATTTCATAGCGACACGATTCGTTTTGATTTAATCTACAGTACCAATCGTTGACAACCTGCGATTTACCGCTTAGGTCTTTGCCAGCGAATGAATTCACAGCAAGTATGCGTAGTACGCCAAGAGTTGCGGTGACGTACCTTGCATGAAAGTCTGGTAGTTGTAAAAAAATTGTCGTCTTACGTAATAGTTGGTAAGATCGCATAAAAAATTTATATTGCTGTAAAAAAATCATGCATATACATTAATGTGCAATAATTCCGGCATGTTTTCATCTCATCCTTCTCTGCTACGAACTCTCTCGAACCCTTCGATGAATTAATTATCCCATCTTCCCATTGCTTTCTGTTCCTGCATCGCCTTCCATCTTCAGTTAATCCTCTTTGAGATGAAAGACTTTTATCTTCCGAGAAATGGGAGGAACTTGTGCCATCACATTCATCTCATGCAATGCGTAATGACGTTTGAGTGCATTCAAGGAATATTTGTCAATAGGTTTTATGCTGTCACTCATAATGTACGTCGTACTCAACCAGCCACAAGGAGAGCGTGTGACAGGGAGCCACTATCCATTAGTATGAGTAGCGAAAAGAGCAAGAGTGATGGGTGTGCTCTGTAATTAGGTTGGTATGCCCCTTGAGTCGCGAAGAAACGAGGAAAGACTAAAGCTATTAGTAAGGGAGCAAATCACCCGAGTTTACTCGGAGGTTTCGAGGAAACTATTATTGACCCATATTACATTCTCATATTGTACTAGTAGAATACGTTAATAGAGATGGATACCCATACTGACTGATTCGATAAATACTCCTTCTTTCCCAGAACTATAGGTAATCGTAAAACAAAATCAGACTCAACCAATCCTAATTTCTAAGTTCAAAACGGATTAATAAATAGAAATATTTTACTAGGATACGCCAAATAATTTATGACATGGATTGACATGAATGTGTATTTATACTTACATACATATATTTTTGCATTGCTGAGTGAATTTGAAATTCAGTGCGATAGATATGGGATGAGAATATATATTAATTAAATAAAGGTTATGCGATTTACCAGAAACAAAAAGGTTAAGCTAAACATTGGAATAGGATGGGAAAAAAACCAAAGCAGGTAAAACAGTTTACGAATCTCGGAAGTGTCTTGGACCAACACAGTCAAAGTAGTAGGGACGTAAGGAGAAGAATTGCGCTAGGCAAGGAGGCTTTCTCAAAGCGGATGGAGTTGATGACGGGGACGTTGAGTAGGGAGGTCAAGAAAAGACTCATAAAAACTTTGATATGGAGCGTCGCTATGTACGGCGCGGAAACGTGGTCGCTGAAGCAGGAGGATAGACGTAGACTGGAGGCTTTTGAAATGTGGGTGTGGAGAAGAATGGAGAAGGTGAAATGGACCGAAAGGAAAACAAATGAGGAAGTGCTGGAGATGGTAGGCGAGGAGAGGGGTTTGTTGAGAGAAATCCTATGGAGGTAGGAAAAATGGATGAAAGGCGTATTGAGCGGCAGTGGGATGTTGAAGAAAGTAATAGAGGGGAGGGTGTTGGACAAGCGAGGAAAGGGCAGGAACAGGAAAGGGATGTTGGACGGGATGAAGGGAGGAAAGAAGTACACAGGGATGAAGAGGGACCTGATGTAGATTAGGTTGCTGGATTGTGTTTTGTTAGGAGTCACAAAATATTTATTTGGTAGTTGTGTCCATCCAAAAACCTACCTTAACCGGTAGATTACCTTATAATAATAACATATATTTGTGCTTATTTAGTTGATTATTTATAGATCTCATCTACATCTACATAATACCCCGCAAGCCGTCGCAAGGGCGTGTGGCGGGGAGTGTTAGGTCACCACCCAAAAGGAAAAAAGAAATACCGCATTCAAAACCAACACATACGTCGAGAGCTGACGTCCAGGGGATCACACATATGTTTTGGTTAGGTTAATAATTGAATTTGATATAATTTTATTTTTGGGTAGTTAAGATTTTATCACGTGATTATCTTTTTTGTTTTGATTTATAATGCTTTGAAGGAGAAGGAATTGTTTTAAACACGCTCTACGATAGTTTCCAGTGACTCACATCCCCGAATTTTCAATACTATTGCTATTATTTTTATTCCCTCAACTCGATTTGGAAACGTATTCCTGCTCGTATGTACGAGTATATTTATGGCAATTATCATGCATCGCCTGTTATCACACATCGCCGCTGGCTTGTGGTTAACATCAACACTTTTTCGGACATTGAGATAAAAGCGCATGGACGTTTGATTAACGAAATGTTCATTGGAAAACCATGCAGCGATATTAAGTACGGGAGAGGTGCAACTGCAAGCTTCACGTATAATTCAGCGGCTTATTGACTAATGTCCAAAATTGATGCGGCAGAGGGAGGGGGATAGGGAGTGTTATTTCTCATTAACGAAACAGAAAAGTGTATTTGATCGAATCATTGCATTACCACTGTGATATATGTGTATCCCATTTGTTAGGGGAGTTCATTATTTTGCGGAATATTGGCTCGACGGGATTGGATGGGATTCAATGTTTTCATCCCAACGAGGCCCAAGGCGTTAATTCGTCATGCCTAAGGGTAGAGTAAAGGTTTGGTCGTATAAAGCTCGACGGCGCGATTGGATGACCTTTCCACCAATCGGCGAGTATGGGAAACAGTCTTGCTGGATAAGGTTGGGATCAGAGATGACAATGGTTAGGCTTCCGTCGCGACGTTTCGCTCACGTGCGCGGAAACACAGCCTTTTGTTCGTGTAGTTCCGACGAAAACTGTAATAAACTCTCGGAATTTTAATTTTATTTCCGTCAAAAGGTGTTATGGAATCGTTATCACATGTTCTCTTATGACACTGAAGGTTTTTGAGCTCCCTAAATGAAATATGACAGAGAATTGTAGGGTTTCCTATTATTACCAACCTCGTTAAATCAAAGAATATAATATTGGTGTGTGCTAATGATTGACATCGACATATATTTTATCGTATTTTAGAGCTGGTGAAAATTGTCTCCTGGTGGCCTTTCAGCGAGTATGTATTTACCAATCAATCACACTTTAATCCCCCAGAGAAATCAGTGTCCAAATCAAAGGAAACTTCTCCATGCACTGGAAGAAAACATGCTATTCTAAGAACAGAACATATCAACAGTGAAACTGGAATGATTCAATTGAGATCTGAAGATTTTTCTTGCAGCAAACAAAGCAGTGGTAAATGCAATTAGATCCAAGTCAACTCATGCTTTTGCGCTAGTCTATAAAAATGTTTTGTAATGAACGATTTATTCATGACGATAAAATAAATTATTATTTATTATTAGGTAATCTACCGGTTAAGGTAGGTTTTTGGATGGACACAACTATCAGATAAACATTTTTTAACTCCAAACAAAACCCAATCCAGCAACCTCATCTACATCAGGTCCCTCTTCATCTCTGTGTACCTCTTTCCTCCCTTCATCCCGTCCAACATCCCTACCCTGTTCCTGCCCTTACCTCGTTTGCCTAACATTCTCCCCTCTATTGCCGTCTTCAGCATTTCACTACCGCTCAATACGCCTTTCATCCATTTTTCCTGCCTCCATAGGATTTCTCTCAACAAACCCCTCTCCTCACCAAGTTAAACCTTGGAATAGGTGGGAAGAATTAAAGGTGGAACAGTTTATGTAACTTGGAAGCGTTGTGGACCTAGGCAGTAATAGTATGAGGGATTTAAGACGAAGAAAAACATTATAGTAGTTTTAGGGGAGGCGACCGACAGCTAAGGTCATTTGCGCCATTAGGGATGGATGGCAAAGGAAGGGTGGTAGGAAAACCGGCGTCTGCCTTAGCCTACTCTTATCGGAAGGTACCAAGGGATCCGCAGTTTAACGTCCCATCCGACGGATGGCGTAGTCACTCAAAGTGCTCTCCACAAAGTACCTCAAGTAGGGATCGGGATACCATTGATATATCTAATCTGTCACATCCAGGATTCAAACACGGGCCCTCTTGGTGGTAAGCCAGTAGATTAGCCATGATGAACGGACTATCATTATTTTTTATCATTTTATTTTTCATCATTAATATGCATGTAGTCTTAAAAGTATGCTCCGAGATTTTCATCATGTTTTAAATACAGAGCAATGCATATTATGGAAAATCTGTATAAATCAATACGTAATATGTTTTTCACTCGGCAAACTTACACTACGTAGTTTCATTCCCGCCGGAAGCATCATCGTCTTCATTAATTTAATAAATGCTCTAGTGTACGATATTTTGATCGTTAATTTGAAAGTGTATGATTGCTCTGCCTGCCGATACAGGTACGTTAATCCGTAAACGCATGCAATTATGGTTTGAACAGTAATTACAATGATGTAAAACAAGGTGCAGTTTTGCCATGGAAACGTTCAACTTTCTGCCGCTCTATATTCATTTTACATTAAATATTCTTGGACATTGAAAATAACAAAATTATTATTCGTCTTTCATCAGAAACATTCCAGTTCTTGTCTTTATTAAAAAAATGATGTTGGAAGCGGTGTGGAAAGCGTAAAAAAACCCATTCGATGATAATATCATCAAACGATCTCCCTGTTTCCAGAGAAGCAATTTACGTGGCGCATTCAAACGACCGACTAATTACGTAAATGTCATGGCCAAAACAGTCGACTACAACCTTTATCGGTGACTATGATATTTTTTTTAGCCCTTTCGATCCGAAATTAATCCTATTTTATGTGCATACAAATCTAATATTAACTCCCACATTTTTGGCGATAGAAAACTTTATTTTTTTCTCTTAAGAAATATTATATCTTATGTAACTTCACTTACAATAGTAATAATGGATAAAGAAATACATTTAACGAGTATTTTAGTCATTTTAGTAGGTCATCCAGTCTATTAGGCGAAATGTAAGACCGGTAGTTAGAGAAAAGTCCTGGGTTCAAATCTGGTAGAGTCTCAATACTGTAGATTCTCAGCTAAACGGAGGTTGCGTGATATTCCGAGAATCAGGGAAAAATCTCTCGGGTAAACCTGTTTAAAAAATATGAATAAATATGTTCAAATATTACTATGTGTTATTCTGTTGCATAAGTACCGGAAAAAACTACGTTTATTGGCCTAGATTATAGCCTACCAACTTATCAGTGACTATCGAACAATTGAAAAAACTCCAATGGCCGTAAACAGTTTACCTTTCAAAACAGGGTACAATTGAGATCAGTTGGCAAACGCCACAACTCAAAGGATGGGGTAAAGGGTAATTAAGGAAAGGGTAAAGAAATGGGAATACGAATACGTGTATTTCGGCCACAAAGTACTGTACTGAAGGTAAATTGTCACGGCGACACAAGTTGAAGTGAGAATGGGTTAAGGGCATGCGAAGAATCATCGTCATCATCTGCAGCTCTACAGCCCGGTGTGGGCCTTCGCTTCCTCTATTATACAGGGTTCGTCCGGAAAATAAGTGTCTTGACAAATAAGTCTTCTTTGACAAAAGGGGAGACGTCCACTACGAATTTGTACCTGAACGACAAACTGTAAATGCTGCATTTTACGTCCAAGTGCTCGACAGGCTTCGAAAACGAGTCGCCCGCGTCCGGCCAGCGATCAAAAACATCTGGCGGCTGCATCACGGCAATGCGCCGTCTCACACCGCGCTTGTCGTGTCGGACTTCTTTGCCAAGCACGGCGTGGAAACGCTGCCGCACCCGCCCTACAGCCCGGACTTGGCACCACCGGACTTCTTTCTGTTCCCGAAGATAAAGAGGAGTTTGAAAGGAACGTGATACGGGACTTTGGACGCCGTCAAAGAGGCCGTGACGACGTGTCTTCGAGAGGTTCCCGAGGATGCCCTCGCGGGAGCGTTCCAGGAATGGGAACGCCGCTGGAACAAGTGCATCGACTCACAAGGGTCCTATTTTGAGGAATATTAGCTTAAGATATGTAAAAGTGTAATAATTTTTTTTCCTGAGCTCAGTACACTTATTTTCCGGAAGAACCCTGTACCTTCGAAAAGGCGGTGCCTCAGAGGGAGGCATGCGAAGAATATATACTGTAAAATGTGGGGGGGGGGTTGAAAAGGACCAGAGCCAATAGACTGAACTGACAGTTAAGGAGTTTGTCTCAAGAAAGATGTCAAAGTCATTTCTCTTGGCTCCTTTGGATTAACCCCTCTCCTTCATTCAACCAATGCTTTCCTTCTTCTATGACGCTTACTTTTCTCAGTTTTCTGGCCTTATACCCTCGATTACAACCATATTCAACCATAATTTAATTTTATTACATTTTTACTGTGTTTCATGTTTATTGCCAACAATCCCCCTCACAATTCTCCCCTCTTACTACGTATACTTAGGGCTTCCTCGCTTGTTTTCCTTGCCTTTCCTTTTGTTCACCTTCCCCATCCTTCTGCACGCCTTTTATTCAAAAACCTCCAATATACGCCTAGCGTCTTGTTTCAACGATGATGTTTCCGCGCCGTAAAAATCCGTGCCCCATGTAAAAATTTTGAAGGGCCTTTTCAACGTATTCTTACTCATCCTTCCTGTCTTCAACCCTCCTATTTATGAAAGTTCCTTTGCCTAACCTTTCGACCATCTTGATCAAATTCACTTCCGAAATAGACAAACTCTTCTACCTGCTCTATAATTTATATTTAAAACACCGGAGAAAATTCTTAGAAACTTATCACCCGAAATTTTTTTGATTCTAGACGCCTGCATAGCATTTAAACTGAAATAGTTTATGTATCCCTATAAAAGGTCATTGAAAATCATTCCATTCCAAAGTTTATCTCTTGAATGCAGTTAGGAATACGAATATGCAATTAATTATCCTCACGAACGGGACGCATGCAATTCGTTGGAAAATTAATTCAGTCGGTGAAATTGGAGTGTGCGTAAGAATTAAATGTCCTTTCCAATAGAATTACTAGAGTCGCTGTCATCGATTGTGATTACGTAACGCCCGTGGTTGATGACGACTGAAATAGCATATGACATCTGCCAATAATGCAGATCAAAATTGTACGGGAGATCAAAATTTTCAACTTCGGAAATTGAAGTTTAGAGATCAATATTTTGTTTTTTTTCCATGCCTCATTCGAGAAAAAACTACTCTTCTGATTGGTTTAGGTTCTGACACGTAAAATGCTTCAATTAATGGAATATTATTGGTGTTTCCAACCGTTTTTTCCAATCCAGTAATAGACAGCAATGAGATTATCATTCTAAAAGATTGTGAATCAGTCATGGTGCGGATTTTTAATTAATTTCACGTATTCCTTTATATCCAAGGTGACAGAGAAGATATTAGAATCAGTGGAAATATTGTAATCCATTTTTCATTAGAAATCTGGCGAGGGATAATAAACGGTCACATGAATAGGGCAGAAAAAAAAGAAAAAAATTCAGTTCATCAAAATGATTCCAAAGAGATTAAATAAAATGGAAAAGTTTGCATTGGCTAACATTCTCCCCTCTACAGTCTTCAACTTCCCATCGCCAATCAAAATCCTCTGCATCCTCCTTTCCTGTTTCCTTTGAATTTCTCCCAACGGTACTCCGTTCTTCTCTGCTGCAATGCCCAACTCTTCCTTGTTTTCCTTTTATTCTACTTTAGTGTTTTTAAAAACGTTTACACGATAAATAGATATTTATATATCCGCGATAATTTGTTGGATGTACGCAAACTTCCGTTCCATATTGAAGTTGAGCGTCAAACTGATGCATACATTTACAAACTTTGACTAATTATGCAAAAGATAACTCAACAGATTCACACATTCAGAAATTTGCACATGCTCGTTTGCATTTAGTTATACATCTTCGAGTTATCAAAATTGATGCTTAAAAGAAAAATTAGATCCTAAGGTCAACCTATTGAAGTAGATGAGGTCATGTTTTAAGGTGTTTTTGTTTTGCCTTTAAAATTGCTGAAAAGGTGTCATTTTGAGTCAAATTCTACCCAAAAAGCACGAAGACTCTTTTTGATCAGACTAAACGTGAGTAATCGAAGCAGTAGTCCTCGGCAAGTGGTTCAGCCTTTGTTTATAAAACAAATTGCTGTAGAAATTTCACTTAAACCAAATTTGAAATGCTTATTCATGAAATTGTGTGTTTCCGACAGCTAAAATGCACTCGCAAAATGAAAAACATAATGTGTGCGCATTATAGGTCTTATGTGGAGAGAACTTCAAGTGGAGTACCCTATTTGTCAGTTGGTGCGTTAAATCGTATGATCCCGAGGAGCGCTCCTTGATAAGGGTATGCTAATGCTGTTATTGCGGTGATGCGTAATATTCTCTCGCGGTAAAACGTAAACATGTTCGTCGAATGAATTAGGAATTAATCGGGAATGGGAATCAAGATAATCATTGGCCATACCTGTTACTGGTTTAACTCCTTCGCCGCGACTTTCCACCAAGGTTTATGCCCTATAACGACAAACATAACTACGAGGGCGTATTGAAAAGTAAGGTCTCCTATTTTTTTCATGGAAAATCAAGTTTATTGTGAAATATGCGTACATCATTAGAAAGGTTGAGAATATATCTATTTTTCTAGGTCACCACCCGTATCCACCCCTGTGCTTCGAATAAGTTGATGATATACTGCGACCTTGTTTTTTAAATTTCGGTAATTTACTACAATACAGTTAATGTTCCCTTGACATTATGGTTTTTTGAATGTTGGATCATCTTCTTGTTAATATTAAATTCTTTGTGAAAATTTCCTACCGAAGCTGTCTGATTAGTGTTAAATGAACTATTGCTAGCACTCACTTCATTTGCAGCTACAAAACTTGGCAAAGAAAACTTTAGAGAACCACTAATAGACGTACACTAAAATTTGAAAAAGCCCCGTCGATATCAATCTATGTATCCGATGTGGTCGATGTTACTCGATAGCTGCTACATCTACATAAATACCCTGCGTGCCACCAAAAAGGTGTGTAGCACCCGAAGGAAAGGTTACATCTATATCTACTCAATACCCCGCATACCGCCGCAAGGGCGTGTGGCGGGGGGTTTTAGGGCACCACCCATAAATTAGGAAAAAAAAACCGCATGCAGAAGCCACATTTTTTAGCCCACAAACCAAACATGGTGAACATTCAAGCAAGAACCCTTTCGCACACATGCAAACCCACAAACTACCAACAAACATACATATGCACAGTCTTTGAAGTTTTAATTTTGTTCCGACTTGTAAAATTAAACGTTTTTAATATTTCAAAATTGACTTCGGATTCTTACTATTGTGACTTCTGATTGTTCTGGGGAAGAATGAGTATTTGAATCTATCTGTATTGGAATCTATCTCCCTTATTTCATCTTTGTGGTCTGATCTACCTAAGTGGTGTGGGGCCATTATAATTCCTTTAGTGTCATTCACCTCATTAGGGTAAGGAATGATGGGGCTGGGGTTTTACAAATAGGTGGGGGGAACCTGTAACAATATATATATATACACACACACACATATCTATATATATACATATATCCACGCGCAGTCCCTAACCTGTACGTTAATACTAATTGTAATGAACTAACTCCTGGGGAATTTCGGCTACAAGCATTCTGGTCTCTTATCGTTCTTGGAAAAAATGACATTTTAAACCTGTCAGTCTTGCAGTCTATCTCTCTAATCTTATATTTGTGATCCTTCCGACCGTAATACGTTGGGGTTCGTATTATGTTCTTGATATCATCGGAAAAGGGCCCATCTTCAAATGTTTTTAATAAGTTTAATCTATATTTTAAACGCCGCTGTGTAAGAGAATCCCAGCCTAAATTTTCTAGCAAAGTAGTTACGCTGCTGCGTTGGTCATAACAATGTTAATCTATTCTCGGTACTTCTGATGATACTGCCTGATACTGTCGGTACTCCCCGATGTCCTTGAAAATATTGCAATTTCAATGCAGGTACTCCACCTCGGTATTTCTTTCACATCTATTTTTTGAAGGTCCATGTCGTATAATGAGTATCGCCCAGATCTTCTACCACGAAAGACGTCAACTTTCCCTCCTTTACGCACATCCCTCCCTTCTCTCCTCCTTCAGGATACAGCTGGGGACTGGGTCAGGCGGCGAGAATTCGATTAGGTCACAGGAGCGGTAATGGGTTTAAACTTCTCATCTGAGTCCCCACTTTCGGCTTCGTTTTACGTAGTGACCACGAGCATCCTTTCTTCTTCACCTCCCCTTAACCGATTGACCTCAAGGGGCGCTTTAGCTGTGTTACTTGCCACAGAGGTGCCCACGCCTTCCCAAACTCAGTGACTCTTCACCTAGTCAAACCCCACTTTCGCAAACTCCTGGGAAAAATTAATTGAGCAGTCATGTAGCCCTTCAATGTTTCTATCATATTGAAATACTAAGTATATTATACCATATTCAGAGTGCTTTACTTATTTAAAGGTAGGTTTGGGTGTCCCCAGCGATTATTTACTTATGAGGATTTCCTCTTTCATTGCATTAAATCATTTCTTTCTTCATTTATTCGTAACTTCTGTCTGTATCCTTGCTGTCTAAAAAACCTGCTCCCTTCCTTCTTCGAACCCACTTACCTAAAGTATTCTCTCTTTTATCACGACCGTCCATATGCCACTAAATTTCATTTTTTCATGTTTCCACTTTCTCTCCATATTTTGGATTTCACCCAGTGAGCACCTCCGTTTGCCCTCCATATTTAAAACTTTAGTGTTTATCTTTCTTTTCATGAGACTAATTTTCTCCATTCTTTATACTGCTAAGCTTAAAATAAATTCGTGTAGTGATATTGTGCAAGCTAGGTAGCTTTATTAGCAATAGAAATTATTGCTGTGTTTTACTGATGTGAAACATGGTTAATTATTAAAACTCTCCGTCAACCACTTTAAATCAACAAATAAAGTGTTTCATTACCGAATTTCATCTAAAATTGTTTTGTCGCTTTCTTTTTTTTTCATTTGACCTTTTCCCCCAAAAGGCCCCCAATGACGCAGGTTGCGTCATTAATCCCGCGGGCGCCACTGCTTTTTACCACTTCTCATGACGTCCCCAAAAGCCTATTCTCTTCCCTCCTCCCATACACCCAGCTGCAGGCTTGTGTAACTAACTGCCTTTATTAGGCCGCGTATTAGGTTTATGCTTGATCATTTGCGGGTCTAACTGATTGTTCGGCTATCTAATCCTTTCGATGACGAGACGAGAATCCTTTTGATGCGTTTGGTCACATGCAAGCCCTTTTGATTATTCAGCTATACAAGGTTCGTCGGGAAAATAAGTTTATGATGCTCATTGTCTTTTTTGACAAAAGGGGAGTCGTCCACTATGAATTTGTACCTGAACGACAAACTGTAAATGCTGCATTTTACGTCCAAGTGCTCGACAGGCTTCGAAAACGAGTCGCCCGCGTCCGGCCAGCGATCAAAAACATCTGGCGGCTGCATCACGGAAATGCGCCGTCTCACACCGCGCTTGTCGTGTCGGACTTCTTGGCCAAGCACGGCGTGGCAACGCTGCCGCACCCGCCCTACAGCCCGGACTTGGCACCACCGGACTTCTTTCTGTTCCCGAAGATAAAGAGGAGTTTGAAAGGAAAGCGACACGGGACTTTGGACGCCGTCAAAGAGGCCGTGACGGCGTGTCTTCGAGAGGTTCCCGATGATGCCTTCGTGGGAGCCTTCCAGGAATGGGAACGCCGCTGGAACAAGTGTATCGACTCACAAGGGTCCTTTTTGGGGAATATTAGCTTAAGATATGTAAAAGTATAATACATTTTTTTTCCTGAGCTCAGTACAGTTATTTTCCGGACGAACCCTGTATAATCCTTTCGAGCATATTTCCAAGTTACATGCAAATATGTTGTCTTTGATCAATCGACCATGAATAATACTTGGAAATAACACGGTTAATCGAAAAACTACATTTTTCAACTGCGAACTCGAGCTATTGGCGACTAAAAACAAAACTAGATGGGGTACTCTCTTTCATACGTGCATCGTTGTCAGAGTAGGAAAAATATATATTACTCCGCTACAGTTTACAAGCATGTAGCGACATTCGGAACTTGCGGAAAGTACGGCCGTCATCATCAAAAGCATGCAGTGCATTCTAATGATGAAGACTGTGCCGTTGAAACTTGAACTCGATATTCGACTGTCCTTTCTCTGTGTTTTTGTGTATAAATGTGTATAAACTAATATTTTTGCATGTATGACTGGAGCCCTATATCTCTCTTCGCCATGCCCCCTTATGGAGTCTGTTGGGGTATTGTGTAGAGGTAAATATCAGATTCAACATCCAGTTACACATGTAAACTGCATGCAAATTGTCCACATATCGTTTATAATGTATCTTTGCAATTTCCAACAGATACAGCTTCCTTTGTTCAACTTCATCAATGCCGATTATCCTGCTCGGGCACTGTGTGGACGGAGCGAGTTGCCTTGTTGGGTGACCTTTGCCTCCGGAACACACAAATTTTAATACTCCTCGCTCTTTCGTAGTTCGCTCCAACCCCATGACTTAGATTGGGTTTGTTTAGGCGATAAAGGAAGTCATTGGAAATAAAAGTGCATTGCTAATAAGCGAAGGTTATCTCTATTGATACAATCTCTATTGATAGTATTTTATGTATGCATGTCCGAATAAACGTTTATTTAACCTCTTCGAAGGAAACAAAGGAATATTTACGATAATTGGAAAATACAACGCTGAGTCTCATCACTCCTGGGGTGAAATAAAGTGTATTCACGTGAATCAGTGGCAAATGCTACTAAGTAACGTCAAAATGATGTTTCCTTTCACTGCTCTTGAGATACACGAGGTATCGTGTATATATATATATATATATATATATATATATATATATATAAACTTGGAAAAGACGCTCTCCGGCGACGCACAAACACACAAACACTAACACAAAAAACACCACACACATAGAAACATAAAAGAAGGACACTTACATTGGATATTTACGTTTCTGATGACGACGGCCGTGCCGTCGAAACGTAAATATCCAATGTAAGTGTCCTTCTTTTATGTTTCTATGTGTGTGGTGTTTTTTGTGTTAGTGTTTGTATATATATATATATATATATATATATATATATATATATATATATATATATATATATATATATATATATATATTCATTCAAACAAGAAATAGGTATAAGGAAAGGGGATAGGAAAACACATAAAAGGCCTATCCCCTTTCCTTATACCTATTTCTTGTTTGAATGAATATTTGTGCGCCGTATGGCAGGATTTTCAAGTTTGAATATATATACATATATATGTGTATGTATGTATATATATATATATATATGTATGTATATGTATCTATATATATGTATGTATGTATATGTATGTATATATATATGTGTGTGTATATGTATATATATGTATGTATGTAAATGTATATATATATATATATGTATGTATCGATGATGCGGAAGTACTCACGAGAGCAATATAACTTTTGGACGGCACAATAGAACACAGAATAAAACAGATAACACGTAAAAGGACACTCACACTGTAGATGATTTAAGCTTTTGGCCTACTCCGAGGCCTTCTTCAGGTCAGACTCCAGACTAGTCTGACCTGAAGAAGGCCTCGGAGTAGGCCGAAAGCTTAAATCATCTACAGTGTGAGTGTCCTTTTACGTGTTATCTGTTTTATTCTGTGTTCTATTGTGCCGTCCAAAAGTTGTATATGTACGTATATATATATATATATATATATATATATATATATATATATATATATATATATATATATATATATGTATATATATATGTGTATATATATATACACACATGTATATATATACGTACATATATATATATGTATTTTTTTATTAGGTAATCTACCGGTTAAGGTAGGTTTTTGGATGGACACAACTATCAAATAAACATTTTGTGACTCCCCACCTAGCAAACTAATCTATATCAGGTCCCTCTTCATCTCGGTGTACCTCCTTCCTCCCTTCATCCCGTCCAACATCCCTATCCTGTTCCTACCCTTACCTCGCTTGCCCAACATTCTCCCCTCTATTACCCTCTTCAACATTCCACTACCGCTCAATACGCCTTTCATCCATTTTTCCTGCCTCCATAGGATTTCTCTCAACAAACCCCTCTCCTCACCCACCATTTATATATATATGTATATAAATATATAAATATATATATAATGTATATGAAGTTAGCACTAGCGAACAAAGACAAAAACACAGAAACACACAAAAAAGAAAATAAACACACGTTTCGGAATTTTCGGTGGTACAATCTACCTTTATCAAGGAAGAGAAGGAAGGAAATCCGGTTCCTGTCTTCTCTTCCTTGATCAAGGTGGCTTGTACCACCAAAAACAAGTGTTTCTTTTCTTTTTTGTGTGTTTCTGAGTTTTTGTCTTTGTTCGCTAGTGCTAACTTCATATACATTATTATTCACATTCGTGAGACTTTCACATTGGTTATACACACACACACATACATATATATTTATTTTATTATTAGGTAATCTACCGGTTAAGGTAGGTTTTTGGATGGACACAACCATCAAATAAACATTTTGTAACTCCCCACCTAGCAAACCAATCTATATCAGGTCCCTCTTCATCTCGGTGTACTTCTTTCCTCCCTTCATCCCGTCCAACATCCCTATCCTGTTCCTACCCTTACCACGCTTGCCCAACATTCTCCCCTCTATTACCCTCTTCAACATTCCACTACCGCTCAATACGCCTTTCATCCATTTTTCCTGCCTCCATAGGATTTCTCTCAACAAACCCCTCTCCTCCCCCACCATTTCTAGTACTTCCTCATTTGTTTTCCTTTCGGTCCATTTCACCTTCTCCATTCTTCTCCATACCCACATTTCAAAAGCCTCCAATCTACGTCTATCCTCCTGCTTCAGCGACCACGTTTCCGCGCCGTACATAGCTACGCTCCATATCAGAGTTTTTACGAGTCTTGTCTTAACATCCCTACTCAACGTCCCCGTCATCAACTCCCTCCTCTTTGAGAAAGCCTCCTTGCCTAGCGCAATACATATATATTTATATAAATATATATATATATATGTAAATGTTTATTTTTTTTTCTATCAGGTTCCTGATGATGACATTGGTACTCAAAATTGAAACCTAGATCGTGTTTTAATACAAATTAGAAAACTAGGAAGTGCTAGGCATGGTGGAGAAGGAGAGGGGATTTTTGGGAGAACTCCAATGTAGGTAGGAGTGATGGATGCAGCGCATTTAGATTTGTGATGGGATATGCAAGGTTGTGATAGAGGGGAGAGGACGGTAGACAAGCGAGAAAGGCATAGGAATAAGAAATGTTGGACGGAATGAAGGTTGATTGGAAGTTTGCATATTTGAAGAGGGGATTTTTATATTTTTGGATATTAGGTAATGTATTGTTAGAAAAGGCAAGGGAATTGTGGCTCTGTTTAGTTTTGTTCCATCGAGAATAAACCTAAAACGGTAGATTGCGGATTATAATACAGAAATCTAGGGCATATATAGTTAGTGGTTTCTCTACGTGAAGCACCAGACCTGATTACTAGTTCTGATTTCCACCGAGAGAGAATGTAACTTGCCATGATTTTCAAATTGCGGTCGCCTAAACAGAGATGTGTGCTATTTTGGGTAAATCGAGCGCGCTCCACCTGAACTGAATGCTACACATGTGTGGCGGCCCTGGGAAAGTGCCTTGGTAATTGAAAGCGTTATCTGCGACGCGCTCAGAATCGGAGTTATTCGGTTATTTCCCTCAATCGACCCGGCATGCTCGAAATTTATGACGGTATGGAACGAGGGATGAGGGAATAACTGATGCAGGCAATTCTTGGACAGTATTTCCACCACTCTATTGCTGGAAATCCAAACTAATCTTTCACTTCAAAAAATACAGGGAAGAGGAATTGGAGAATCAAACTAATTGCAGACTGCGTGATTGTTTGCGTTTACTTTTGGAACAATATCTAAAGGAAATGACCACTATCACATTTATTTTTATTATAATTATTATTGCTCCTTGTATATTCTGTGGTTCAGTACACAGATTCACAATACAACTAAAAAACAAATTGAAAAAGTAAAATTCAAGGAGATCTTAGTGCAAATGTACGTAATAGTATATAGAGGCAAGCTTGGATAGGAATAGTATCCTCTATTGGCAGGTGCATCAGGGAAGAGAATATGGTTATTTCGTTATTTATATAGTATTTCAGTACCCTTAAATAAATGGGGCAGGGTGTGTGGCAGGGGGTGAATTCACACCAGACTAATTTTTACCCGAATATGACCCTACTGCGATCGTATAATTTTATTCTGATGCCTTATCGTTCGTGGAAAAAATAATATCCTAATTCCATCTGTTCTACACTTGTTCTCTCTAATTTTATTTACATGATCTCGCCTACATTAGAACGATGGGAGTAATAATACATGTTCTAAAACACTCCTAAAGAAGCTTACTTTCACACATAATGCGGGATCTTTTTTTTTCACTTGAAGGTTTTAATGCATAATATTAAGTGCTTATATTACAAAGCAAAAATATAAGGTTAATATTACGGACAATGTTTTTTCATGTTACTATAAAGAGGAGATCACCTTCTTTCTGCTGCCTACACTCATTATTTTTCAAATTGAGAAAGTACAACTTTCTTAATTTTAGATTGTTACTACAAAATATTTATTGATGCGGGGGGTGGGACGTAGGGGGATAAGTGGATCAACGGTTTGGTGTTTCGATTGACTTGTATTGCACCTCCTTTTTTATCGCGAAACTCTCGTATAGGTTGGTTATCTGTGTTAAAGATATTGAAGATCAACTTTTATAATTAATGATCACGACAATCCTTGCATTTTGCCTCATTGGGCGGAAATAAGAGCTGCTCAAATGGTTCCATTTGTATAACACACGTTTAAGGTAGGTGGAGAAAAGCTGACAGCTGCATTAATGGTGACTTGGAGTTTATTAGTATAGTATTTATTGGTTTGCTTTTGAAATTGAGGGTATGTTTAATGGATTCGGTAATAAAACAACCGTGTCAGGCAAGGCGTAGTAGAATAGCACTTTGTCAATGAAAAAGAACTCTCTATCGTCCACTCGTTTAAAAAGCACACTCACGTTTCGACTACCAGGAATGAACATC
The DNA here is from genome assembly GCA_037158775.1 of Hetaerina titia. Taxonomy (NCBI): domain Eukaryota; kingdom Metazoa; phylum Arthropoda; class Insecta; order Odonata; family Calopterygidae; genus Hetaerina; species Hetaerina titia. The sequence goes on along the minus strand of CM073774.1, from coordinate 84,537,336 downwards.
AGCTTACGTTCATAGTTCGTCTTTACATGAAGCATAGGAATCGAAACGCTGGAACCATGTTGTATTCAACTTTCCAAGAGTAAAAAGTTTTTTCTTCCTCTATACTAGGCATTATGTTAAGCCGAATTGAAAAATGTAACAGGAATATACGACATCTCCCGCAATTCTCTCGTGGATTTTTTTCAAGTTTGCATGTCTGCTGTTGAATCACCTCCTGCCGTACAACCTGACGGCGTTGGCTTCGCTGGGTACAGTATGAATTTAGGTGGACGCATACGAAGGCCGCGTGCAGAGATAGTAAACAACGTCTGAAGTTCTAGTTAATGGGAGAATGGAGAACAAGTGCCCAAAAACATTAAATTAGCAGAAAGATATTGAAAGAAAACAATGAAACCCCATGAGTACTAGAGGAAAAACCCAGACACATTTTTTGGAAGGAGAGTTTACTGCTTTGGACTTGAAATGAACTCGGTAAATGTCACGGTCGAGCCCTCAAAGGTTCGACTGTCCAAAACACACACACACACAAGAAAAAACGATGCTCTTTCTTTTGCAAAAACAACGCCATCGTCGAGTTGTCTTTTTCTTCCCAAAGTCGCTGTTTCAGGACAATCGCTCCGTCCCTTCTCGGACTCTTCAAACAATGACTCAATTTTCGCTCTCCCGTCCTGATAACGCTCTACATTCCACCCACGCAGCGGAACTCCCAAGGATTTGGTTTCCTCACTCCCAAATGGACGCCGCACAGGCGCGAAAATAAAACTTCTAGACGTTTTGTGGTCCTCGATTTCCTGTTATCTTTTCCTCTCCCTCCATTCCTTGTTCATCGAAGACCCCTTCTCCGCCCCAACCCCAAACCCACCCCCACGCACACCCCTCTCACTCCTCCCCCACACTCTTCTCCATCCCACGCAATAGTTAATGTTCTACATCTACTTAGTACCCCGGAAAGCCGCCGCAAGGGCGTGTGGCGGGGGGTGTTAGGAAACTTCCCGTAATTAAGAAAAAACCGCATGTAAAAGCCACAAATTTATAAAATCCACAATCAAAACATGGTATACTTTAATTAATTATCGGTGGTGTACCGTTTAAGGTAGGTTTTGGATGGATAAACAGTGATCGTTGCTACATTATTATTATCAGTGCCTAACGAAACACAAAACAGACAACCAACACTACAATAAACCTCTCTTCAATTCCACATGCTTCCTTACTGCCTTAATTCCATCAAACATGTACCTATCCTAGTCCTAACCCTTCCTCGTTTGCCTAGCGTTCTCCCCTATAAGTATAACAGTCTTTAGCATTCCAATGCCAGTCATAATATTCAGCATCAACCTTCCCTGCCTCGCTTGGATGTCTTTCTCCTCCTATCTCCTATTCTTACCCCCTTCTCGCTTTCTAACATTCTTCCATCTCTATCATAGACTTCAAAAATCACCATTTAAAGTGTTCTGCATCCATTTTTCCAGCCTCTTTTGGAATTCTCCAAATGATCCCCTCCTGACATGGCTAGGCGTGGTGAAAAGAGAGGGCTTTCTGCCATGCCTAGCACTTACTCGTTTGTTTCGCTTGCCATTTCTTTCAACTTTTCCATCTTTCACTACTTTCACATGGTATATATTCATGCAAAAACTCTTACAACCCACACACATGCAAACACTCAAAACTACCAACTAACATGCACCTACAAATATACCTGATGTCATTGTAATGTTTAATTTTTTTCCGACTTGTAAAATAAATGTTTTTAATATTTCTAAAGTTATTTCGCTTTCTTATTTCTATGAGTCCTGATTGTTCGGGGAAAGTATGAGTATCTGTATCAATCTATACTGGAATTAATCTCCCTTATTTTATCTTTGTGGTCTGATCTACATCGCGTAACGTAATCGTCTAACGTTGCTCGATCTTCGTTTCGATATTTACAAGGTTACAAAGTTACAAGGTTGACTCGCAAAGGTTTACAATAACTGATGTCCTGCCTCTTCTACAGATTGGAGAGCACTGAGACCGGTTTCGCGGAAAGCTTAGCGTCCCCCATCCACCTATCCCAAGCAGTTCAACCCACTCCGATCAAAAGGAGTGGCAAGGGAAATTCAATTTCATTACTTTCGGAATACTCCCTGTATATTAAGACTCGTCTGCTTTCTTTGTGAATGAAGGGGCTCTCCCAGCCTAATTCCATCAACATACCCGTCACTGTCACTCTCCTTTCGAAGCAATTTTTAACAAGCTAAACAGATTTTCCCTTAGCCATTTTCAATTCTTGAATTGACTTTTTTCTCATGGATTCCAAACACTTTCTTCGCATTCCAAATGTGCCCTAAATGTAGTGAAGTTACGTGTCTCTCTTGCTTGTCAATTACATTTTCGTAAACCCCATATACATGTCGTGAAACCTAGTCTTTAAGGCTTATCTACATAGGATCAAGCTCAAAGCAACTACGTTTTAAAAAGAGTATCATCCATACTTTTAAAAACATTTTCATGTAACTTAGAATCGGCGCTCAGGAAATAATCGGAACATTTCAAATAACTGTTGTCAACTTGGGGTAAGTCGTGAAAGAAGTTTATGATTCCCTTATCATAATTTCTATTTTCAACAGTAATTAAGCCATTACCTCCAAACATTACGGGAAACTTTCCAGCTAGACAACCGTTGGTGTCTTGATCACGGTTAAATTACTTGATTGAACTATGCATTCACATTGTTTTTTGAATAAATTGTTCAGGTTTTTAACGATTTGTGTGGATACTGGTTGATTGGAAAATAATATTTGTTTTATTTCTCTTTTTTTTCACTTCTAGGTAAGCATCCCGATATTTTGAGACGGTATATAAAGAGTAAAGCGGTGGCCAACCGTAACGGTTTGACGAGTACTTGAAACTGTCAGTGACGGTACGTATATCTTTTACCTCTCTTAACTCCTTACTCGAATCTGACCGTATAGTTTGGTGTCTTTAATGTTTCCTTTGGTGTCGTTAGAAAGCTCATCCCACCTGTGCCTTTTTATAAGACTTTGAAGTCTTTCCTGCACCAATTGTGAATCGAGGGGCTCCTAATCTAATTCTTAGGACTTGCCCATCACGCTTATACTCTTCTCGTAACAATTTTCAATAAACCTGGAGGCTTTCCTCTGAATCATAGTCTCTTTCTCTTAACCTAACTGTCCAACAAGTATCGTCATCTTATCATATCACTCTCTCTATGTATTTGCTAGTCATGCGCGATCGATTTTCCCTGCCAGATTTAAGTCGTAATCGTTCCACTCTCTTCTAATATTTTATTAAGATATTTTTAACGTTTACATTGTCATAAAATTGGAAATCCTGGTGGATCTGTATATAAAATGTCGGAGGATATTCTTTGGTATTATCATGGGTTACGGTTTTTTCTTTTTTTTTTATGCTTGGAAATTATATAAAAGGCCGCAGTAAACTCGGAAACTCTGATTCTAGTGCTATAAATAAATGTTTAAAAACTACGCAAAATTTAGAGGTCTCGTGAACTTAAAGACAAGGTGTAAATGACATTTTTTCCATAATGGCCACAAGGTTTGAAGCAGGTCACATTCGTCCGATTAAAAACGGTGAAAGCGGTTCGTGTCCAACATTGATTTGAAGGTACTCATATCGTTTATTTTAATGTGATATGTATAGGACTCACCTCTCCTCCATTATCCTTTCGTTGGTGCTTTATAACGGCAAAGAATCGAATTCGAAGACTCTTGTTAATATTTCCCCTTGAATTGTCGATGGAACATAGTCTTTCCCCACCAACCTTCTCTTTACGATTGCTTAATATCCTTTTTCGCTCCATATTTCCTCCTCAACGTGAGGGACGCCCATCGTTCTTTTCTAAACGACGTCCAGCTCTTCACGGTCTGAAGCCCGTATCGCTCCGCCTTTGTCTACATGGCACGCAGACGGGTGGTTGGTGGCAATGATAACTCCAATTACAGCTTTGAAAAGTAATCACCAGAAGAGATGACTTCCACAGACAGCGTCAGGGATGGAAATTCCTATCCTCTCTTCGATATCACTTATCACGTTTTACCCTTTTCCCCAGTTCTGAAAGTGTGTGAGATAAGATCTCAAATACAGCCAGCTGTATCACACAACTCCTCACGGGAAAAGCACTATCTATCATAGAATCGGTAGATGAATGCATAAAAACTAAAATGCAGCGTCTACTATAAAAGTATTGGGTATTCTCTGGGAAAAATAGATTTATTGATCATACTTGTACAAATGCTTAAACTTCTTCAACATACTCTCCTTCTACATCGATATCCTTGTGGAAACGTGGCTACCACGCCTGGAAGGCACCCTGAACATGCTTTTGGATGTTTTCCACGGTCTCCCAATGCTTTCCTTTCAGCTCTCTGTTCAGTCGGTGAAACAAAAAATAGTAGGACCGAGTCGGGACTGTAAGTGGGCTGGGGGACTACCCCCTGGGGGGGGGGGTGCTACGGGCGAGGATGTTGGTAACGATAAAGGACGTGTGGCTGGGGGCGCTGTTCGTATCGCTGTTCAAGCGAACGCTCCATCGCATCATGTTAGATAGTCGATAAACACACTTCACGCGGAGGCACATATTTCCGCTCAGACTGCTCGGAGCAAACTGATGACCAGCTGCGTTGAAAGGGCAGGCTTCCAACCAAATTTCCTGACCAATTTTATCACGCTTCCATGGATAATTACGCCACAATTAAAAAATGCACATAACTTTCATAATGGACCATGTATTACTAACTTTGGGCATATGAGTAATAGTTGGAGAACAACATTGAGAGAAAGTGAAAAGCAATGAACAAGTATGACAGTACTTCACTCGGCGACCAGCAGGCAGCGACTGCCTCACTCGGAAGGCGGAAAATTCGAGATTGTAAATTTAAACTTGCCCATCAAGCTGACTCCTTCCACTTTGTACAATGGCGCCGCCCTAGCATTGCTACTGTGCGCTAGAAAATTCAAGATCGCATGCTTTTTCAAAAGGCCTCGTATGTCGCATTATGCCCAAGAGGTTTACACTTATGATACCCAGTCTTTTTGCAATGCTGTCACGGAGAAGCAATAGTGAAAGTACATGAGAACCAAAGTTGACCCTTTTAAACACTTTGTGGGATACATTTGGATATGCATTTGAAAAAGGTGTCCAGTCGTATGTACCAGAATACGTTTCTTAATCTTCTTTTGTAAGCCCTTGTTTTTTTTTTGCGCCAGTACTTATGATATACGTAACATCGTACTGGCGCTGTTGAAAGTAGAGAAGAATCAGTTACGTAACGTTCGCCTGAGATCTCTTTAAATGCCTTGCCTCTTGATGAAGGACTCGACATCCGAGTATTCATACACGCACTCCACGTGTTTGATCTTGAATTGTTTGATACCAACGGTTTATTTTCGGCCATTAAATGGACCACGTCACGGGTGAAGGAGAAGGCGGGGGAAGGGATGGGGAAAGATCCCCTCAGTGTGTCGAGTGAACGAGCCGCGCGTGGGAGAGCAAGGGATGGGGATGGGGAGAGAGACGGCTTGCCTTGGGGCGGGGGAGGGTTAATGCAGAGGGCACATGACGGAGAGTAGGAAAGGGCGGAGTGGATGGACGAGAGTGTTTGAGATGGACAGACGGCGAGACGCGGGGGAGACTGAGGGGTTGGGTTTCTTTTTTTCTGTGTTTTGGGTTCTTAAATTGAACGCAAAAAGCGTAAAGGACTTTAAAATGGCCCCGAACTACGTATGTTGGTAGATTTGAACGTAGACGTTAAACAGAAGACATAAGATACAGAGTATCCAATTGATTTTATTTTAAAAGAAAAATGTTGACGAAATAGCCGTGCAAAATTGCATAATATATATGGGCATGTTTTAGTTTATGTGTGCCGTGTGATTTTTTACATGGGGAAAACAAAGATGTTTAGAAGAGACTAACAAAACATGAGATATTGAGCGTGGTGTGCTGCTTAGAAACATGATCGTTTAAACAAGATGGTTGGGGTAGATTGGAGCTTTTCGAAAAGTAGGCGTGGAAAAGGATGGAGTAGGTGAAATTTATTTATTTTGCATCAGTCCGAAAACAGCACTTCGACCTTTGCATCGGACTTTGGACATTGACATAACAATTTGGCAATTACATACGCCCAACCCCTAGGTGGAGGAAAAACCACCTTGGCGGGAATTGAAACCGCGACCTCTGGGTTGACAGAAGAGGACGTTACCCCGCCGCCACCGGGGCGAATCAATTTGCACGCCTGGTGAGTCATCCTCCACCACACGCCCTTGTAGTTCTTTAAAGGATGCTATGTAGATGTAGGATATTGCTGTAATTTGGTGTAGTTAAGGCTGATTTGGAGAGTAGCTCCTAACGTTAGGATACTGACATCCTCATAATGAAATAACAACAGAGAAACAGGATCTAATCCAATCCAATCTCAAGTTTTTGCAAAACTTTTTATGTTTGTACATTTTGAGTCCTGGGTTTGGAGAAGAGGGATAATTTTGTCTCAGTTGACCAATGTCAACTTAAATACAAATACGTATTGACACCAGGACCGAAGGTGGCTGCTGCATCATGGAGCTCTTAATGGCGACATGTGTGATTGGGCAAGTTTTGCTTAAATTTTTCTAGCTTAAGTTTCAATTTTTGTCAGATCTGAAATCTTTTCAATGTTAGCCAGTATTTGGTCTGAGTTTGGAACACAGATATTTTAACGTCGTGTGCTTTCAAAATCATATGACTCAACATTTATTTCGCAGTGCAGGGGTGAGAATCTACTGATTCTGAATTGGACTCGTGCAAAGGATGAGAAAGGTCGATCCATATAACTACACCATTGTCCTCATAGCATACTACCCAAAAAAATGTTTGATATGATAAAGGAATATTTATTTAGACACCATGCCATTCCCTAGTAGTTAGAATAATCGCCATAATCAATAATATTGCAATCCTGAGATTGGTTTACTGCAGACCTATACATTCTTCTCTATTCAGTCTCAATTCCCATTCTCGCGCCCAGGCGAGAAGGAATCATGGTGGATTTTAGTTTTACTGTCGTTGATGGCGGATGCAATGAGAAGAATTGGAAACAAACGAGAAAGTGCTAGGTATTGTGGAGAAAGAGAGGATGGAATCAGGAAATATGGATTCAGAGCATTTTGATCGGTGATAGAATACAGAATACTATCTCCAAGGGGAGATAGTATTGAATATTATCTCCAAGGTGTTTGGCAGAAGAGGAAGGGGCAGGAATAGGATAAGGATAGGGATAGGATAATGTAGGTCGAAATGAAGGGAGGAAGAAATTATGCGTCATTGAGGAAGGGATAATTGCAATTAGGTATTCTTGGTTTTACCTTGTTATGCGAGCCTAAGGAATGCAGAATTGTTCAGGCTGTGTTCATCCAAATCCTCCGTTAAACGGTAGACTACGTACATAGGTGCATGCAAATGTGGGTGTGTCATTATAAATAATCACACACACATTTACGTGCACCTATATATTTATTTTATTGTTAAAATTCACAATATCTTTGATTTTATATAATAGTATAGATAATACATTCGACTTACACAAACGCGCACGTGTCAAGGTGGTGGTGAATTATATAAAATAAGTTTTTAATTTTTCCAGTGAAAAAAAGCATCATGTATTTTGGAATAAATTGTGGTTGAATGTAAATAGATTATAAATTTTCATTTACGAACATTGCCAAGTTCCAATTATGCTCACTCTTATTGATTATTTCAAACCTACAGGGAAATAACTATAAACCTGTAGAGAAATAGCCTCACCCAACACTTCTATTTCCACGATAAGCCCTTCCTATTTCATCTTCAGAATGCCTCCACAATGAAGCTGAAAATCAACCATATACTTCATCAATATGTACAGAATAATCTAGAAGCTGCCGCGAGGGCGTTAGACGAGAGTGTCACGACAACAACCATTCGTGAGCAAATATCAGCTCACGTGTTTTTAATGCTCAATACGAACGCTCAATTTGTAAATCATATTCATAGCATCATTGATTCGTCTTTGTTTTATCTTTGACATCTAGTGTCGTTTTTCCTTTGCAACATACGTGGGTAGTCTGAAATGTTTCCGACTGAGAAAATTTTAGAAATAATGTCTCGTATATTTGTTGGGTCGGAAACTTTTCAGATCACCCTTATCCTACTCTATTGAACCAAACTGTTATTAAAAAGGAAGGTTCAAACACTAAAATAAACCTTTTTCGTTGTATCTATTATGCACAAATGATCTAGATCTATGATTGAAGAATTTGGACTTTAATGTCCTTCAATTTCTTCTTTAATTGTCTTAAAAAAACTCATATTAAATAACACCTCGGAAACTTATAAAAAATTCACATTAACAATCTTTTTGGACATTCAAAATTTGTCGATTAATTCCATGACGGGTTTATTCCGTGTATGCGTATCCATGAAAACCAAAGTAGAAAATATCAAAAATAATCAAAAAAGCTTACGTAACTGTGCAATGTCTATCTTGAAATATTTTCCTTAATTTTGGTAGTATGGGAAGAAGCATTGATACAATTAAAAATATGGGTTATAACCCGTCTTTTATGATATTATCCAAGCTCGTGTCCATATGACTTGCTTCATGGTTCAGCGTGTAAATGAAAATTGATCAATAAGATCGTTTCTTTTTTGAACCAGCGCAACATATTTTAATTTATATTTGTATATATATAGATATATATAATATATACGAGGGTCATCCGGAAAGTAGTACCCGTTCGTGAAATAAAGACACAAAAGTAAATATTAACAAACATAAAAAATTTTATTTGAAAGAGGATACTTTAAACTACTTCTCAACATAATCTCCAAGCAAATTAAGGCATTTGTCATAACGTGTGACAAGTTTCTGTATTCCTGCTGCATAGTCCTTCGCCGCCAGCTCATTGAGATACAGGGTCACTCCTTCTTTAAGTTCTTCATCGCTGTCAAATCTTTTTCCTGCCAAAAAGTCTTTAAGCTTTGTAAAGAGATGAAAATCTGAAGGGGCCAAGTCCGGGGTATACGGTGGATGGTCGAAAGTTTCCCATTTGAATTGCTGCAAAAGTTTTTGTGTTATCCCAGCTGCATGAGGCCTGGCATTGTCATGAACGAGAATGACACCAGTAGACAATAGACCTCGCCGCCGATTTTGTATTGCCCGCCGTAATTTCTTTAATGTTTCACAATACGCATTGGCATTAATAGTGTCTCCACGGGCCATAAAATCAATAAGCAATACACCTCGTCGATCCCAGAAAATGGTTGCCATGAGTTTCCTGGTGGACAGAACTGTCTTGAATTTTTTTGGTTTGTTTGGTGAATGAGCATGATGCCACTCCATTGACTGTCGTTTACTCTCAGGTGATGCATAACAAACAAACCCATGTTTCGTCACCAGTAATTATGCGAGTCAAGAAAGAGTCTCCTTCATCAGAATAACGTCCCAAAAACGTCAGTGCTGCAGCCATACGCTTGGTTTTGTGCTCATCTGTAAGCATGCGAGGGACCCATCTTGCACAAATTTTTGCATAATGCAGATGGTGTTTAACAATTTCATGAACAATTGTTCGAGAAACATTGGGAAAATGCTCACAGATGTCATCAATTGTGACGCGCCGATCGTTCCTCACGAATTCGTCAACTGAGCTCACCAGTTGGTCTGTAATGACAGACGGTCTCCCCGAACGCTCATCGTCGTGTGTGTTCCCCCTCCCCATGTTGAAGTTGCGACGCCACCGCCGAACAGACGACTCGTCCATTACATTGTCTCCATACACCTCCTTTAATTGGCGATGAATATCACATGGGCGAACGTTTCTTGCATTGAGGAATTTAATCACTGCCCTCACTTCACAACTGGCGGCGTTCTCAATTTTTTTAAACATTGTAAACAATCACAGAAACAACACAGGCAATGCTAGCGTCACGCAACTTGGCTCAGAGAAGGCAGACAAGCCACTGAAGATATCTGACCTCGTCCAGCGGCTACTCGCGTCGTCAGCACTTCATGCGGCACGAACGGGTACTACTTTCCGGATGACCCTCGTATATATATATTTTATTTATTAGGTAATCAACCGGTTAGAGTAGGTTTTTGGGATGGACACAACTATCAAATAAATATTCTAATATTTAAGAGGATTCTATTCTATAATATTTAAAAGGATTTTATTCTTCCTAAGAGGAAGAATAAAATAAATAGGGCATTTAGATTAACCATAAAGAAGCCGAAGTAATTAAATCATAGAGAAGTAGGAAAACTTCAGTCAAACATTAAAAAGAAGGGAAAAAGCTGAAGCAGTGTGGCAGATTCATTTGGATAGTATTTTGGAGAAAAATTTGAATAGTATATGAATAATTATGAAAAGAATTACGAAGGTGAAATATTATTATTAGGTAATCTACCGGTTAAGGTAGGTTTTTGGATGGACACCACTATCAAATAAATATTTTGTAACTCCAAACAAAACCCAATCCAGCAACCTAAACTACATCAGGTCCCTCTTCATCTCTGTGTACTTCTTTCCACCCTTCATCCCATCCCTATCCTGTTCCTACCCTTTCCTCGCTTGCCCAACATTCTCCCCTCTATTACCTTCTTTAACATTCCACTACCGCTCAATACGCCTTTCATCCATTTTTCCTGCCTCCATACGATTTCTCTCAACAAACCCCTCTCCTCGCCCACCATCTCCAGCACTTACTCATTTGCTTTCCTTTCGATCCATTTCCCCTTCTCCATTCTCCTCCACACCCACATTTCAAAAGCCTCCAATCTACGTCTATCCTCCTGCTTCAGCGACCACGTTTCCGCGCCGTACATAGCTACGCTCCATATCAGAGTTTTTACGAGTCTTGTCTTAACATCCCTACTCAACGTCCCCGTCATCAACTCCCTCCTCCTTGAGAAAGCCTCCTTGCCTAGCGTAATTCTTCTCCTTACGTCCCTACCACTTTGACCGTATTGGTCCAAAACTCTTTCGAGATATGTAAACAGTTCTACCTGCTCTATTTTTCCCCGCCTATTTTAATATTTAGCTTAGTCCTTTTCTTTCTGGAAAATCGCATAACCTTTGTTTTATTAATATTGATTCTCATCCCATATCTATCGCACTGAACCTACAATTCACTCAGCAATGCTTGCAACCCCTTGGCTGACTGAGCAACTAATGCTAGTTTAAGTTATTATCGGGAAGTAAGAAGGCAAGATCTGTGCTAACAGTTAAAGATAAGTGGGGTAAGATAATAGTTGAACCAGGAAAAATCCAAGAGAGATGGAAGGAATATATAGAAACACTGTATGGCAAAGAACTTAGGCCGACAAGGTTAGACATAGACATATGTGTGTGTGTGCGTGTTTGAATGTGTTATATATATATATATATATATGTTTTTTCTATATGTGTGTATATATGCATGTATGTATGTATGTGAGTGTAGGATATAAAATGTAGAAGAATGTACCAATGTTATTAGCGAATTGCATATCATTCTAAGAATTTGTTGGTGTAATGTCTAAATAGCAAACAAATAAGCAAATGGATTTTCAAATGCATTTATTGTGAGTAAACATTTTCGCCATTAATTCTCGACGAGTATTTTTCTTCTCTTCCACTTAATTTTATGGAATGCTTTTAAAATCTCCTAATTACATTTTTATTCAGAGAACGAGTGAAAGTATTTGAGGACGAGGGGGAACGAGTTATTGCGTGGGAAGGGCACGAGTGTGAGTTTCGTCTGCAAGATGCTTATCGCACGGCCGATCGATGTAAACCCGGAGACGAGCCTCTTCAACCAATCAGACTTCCAATTTTTTTTATATATTCCCGAAGACGCTGCGGCAACGTGTCTGTGTTTGTGCCTGTCTATTTTTAATCTGAGCCTCTCATCTCATTCGAGCAAACAAAAAGTTAAAAGAAACGCAAAAAAAATAATTCGACTAACCGTCGGTGTTGTTGAAAAACATGTGCATACGTAATTCACCGCGAACCGCGTGGGTGGAGACGAAGAATTGAAGAATGCAAAGTTTTGCTGGAAAGGACCGAATACAGCGGTGTGTATGTGTGTATATATATATTATTATTAGGTAATCTACCGGTTAAGGTAGGTTTTTGGATGGACACAACTATCAAATAAACATTTTGTGACTCTCCACTTAGCAAACTAATCTATATCAGGTCCCTCTTCATCTCGGTGTACTTCTTTCCTCCCTTCATCCCGTCCAACATCCCTATCCTGTTCCTACCCTTACCTCGCTTGCCCAACATTCTCCCCTCTATTACCTTCTTCAACATTCCACTACCGCTCAATACGCCTTTCATCCATTTTTCCTGCCTCCATACGATTTCTCTCAACAAACCCCTCTCCTCGCCCACCATCTCCAGCACTTCATCATTTGTTTTCCTTTCGGTCCATTTCATCTTCTCCATTCTTCTCCACACCCACATTTCAAAAGCCTCCAATCTACGTCTATCCTCCTGCTTCAACGACCACGTTTCCGCGCCGTACATAGCTACGCTCCATATCAGAGTTTTTACGAGTCTTTTCTTAACATCCCTACTCAACGTCCCCGTCATCAACTCCCTCCTCCTTGAGAAAGCCTCCTTGCCTAGCGCAATTCTTCTCCTTACGTCCCTACCACTTTGACCGTGTTGGTCCAAAACACTTCCGAGATATGTAAACTGTTCTACCTGGTCTATTTTTTCCGCACCTATTTTAATATTTAGCTTAGCCTTTTTCTTTCTGGAAAATCGCATAACCTTTGTTTTATTAATATTTATTCTCATCCCATATTTATCGCACTGAACCTCCAATTCACTCAACAATGCTTGCAACCCCTTGGCTGACTGAGCAACTAATGCTTGGTCATCAGCAAACCTAACCGATTTTACGAATTCCCCTCCGACTTTCATTCCTACCTCCAGTTCTTCCCATGCCTCTTTAATCATTTCCTCTACATATACGTTGAACAGTACCGGTGACAATGGGCACCCCTGCCTTACACCTCTTCCTAACACTGCCCATCCGGACTCTCCGTTCTCCACTCGCACCTGAGCAGTCTGAGACATGTACAGGTTGCGGATCAGTCTCCTGTCCCTCCAATCCATTCCTATTTTCTGCAATACACGCATTAATTTTTCCCAATTCACTCTATCAAACGCTTTTTCGAAATCTACAAAACAGGCAAAAACGTCCTGATTGTATTCTATATTCCTCTCGACTAGTGATCTCATTACTGCAATGGCATCACGCGTACCTCTTCCTTTCCTGAACCTAAACTGATCATCCCCTAAGTAATCATTTGCCTTACTCTCTATCCTTTTGTTCATGATCCTGAGAATAAATTTAGCTGCGTGGGATATCAAACTTATTGTTCTGTAATCCTCACATGACGAAGCCTTTGCCTTTTTTGGAATAGGAACTAACACCGATCTCACAAAATCTTCCGGCCAGATTCCTTCCTCATAGATACTACGAATCAGTCCATATATGGCCTTCTTCCCACCTTTCCCTAACCATTTCAACATTTCTACAGGAATATTGTTAACCCCCACAGCCTTATTTGCTTTCATCTCCTTTAATGCCCTTTCTATTTCATCGTCGAGTATGCCTGGACCTAAGCTATCTTCTTCTACGTCATATTCCTTTTCTATGTCTAACCTTTCGGCCTAAGTTCTTTACCATACAGTGTTTCTATATATTCCTTCCATCTCTCTTGGATTTTTCCTGGTTCAACTATTATCTTACCCCATTTATCTTTAACTGTTAGCACAGATCTTGCCTTCTTACTTCCCGATAATAACTTAACCTTGCTGTATAGAGCACCAATTTCACCCTTCTTCTGTAAACTTTCCATATCCTCGCATTGCGTTTTCCACCATTCTTCTTTTGCTTTATTTGTGGCCCTTCTCAATTTATTGTTTAACTCTTTGTACTTCATTTTGCCTAACTCTGTGTTTACATTTTTCCATCTTCTCCTCTCATCCATCTTTGCAATCATTTCATCCGTTACCCATGGATTCGTTATCCTTTTCCCGTTAACGGTTCCTATAGTGTCTTTAGCGGCTTCCAATATCCCTTTCTTGATACATTCCCATTTTTCTTCGATAGTACTCAGTTCTTTACCGTCATCCATCATTTTCTCTACAGCCTCCTGATACTCTCTCCTCGTTAATTCATTTACTGCTTCTAAATTCCATTTTTTAACCCGCCGCCTTTGCCTTATCTTCTTGAAACGAACATTACATTTCATAACAACTAAATTGTGGTCAGAGTCCGCATCCGCTCCTGGGAAACTGTGCGAATTTATCACACTGTTCCTAAACCTGTGCCTAACCATAATATAATCTAACTGATACCTTTCTGAGTCACCTGGCATTTCCATGTATACCTACGCCTTTTGTGATGTCTAAAGCATGTGTTGGTGATGACTAACCACTGTCTCCTGCAGAATTTTATTGCTTTCTCCCCGCGTTCATTCCTCGTGCCTAACCCATAGTCCCCCACCTCACCACCCTCTCTTCCTTTGCCTACCGTCGCATTCCAATCCCCCATCACTATCAAATATTTCCCTGCAGGAACACTCGCGATGATATCCTCTAACTCATCATGCATCCTGTCGACTTCTTCCTCCTTGTGGTTGCTCGGTGGCATGTATACCTGAATAATGACCAAGTTCGTCGGCTCTGCTTTAATCTCTACGAGTAAAATTCTATCTGTCGCTTGCTCTATGTTTAGTATATATATATATATATATATATATATATAGATATATATTTCTTTTAAATATATATGTATATATATATATAAAAGCACACAAACACACGCATACAAAATATTCAACACACAGAAACGTAATTAAACATAAATTATGTTTCTGTGTATTGAATATTTTGTATCTGTGTGTTTGTTCGTCGCCGGAGAGCGTCAATTTCAAAGTTATATATATATATATATATATATATATATATATATATATATATATATATATATATATATATATATATGGTCGGATTTCGTATTTGAAGGTGTATTTGTGGCTCGTCTCTTCTTCTGGCTATTCGTGCCATGAAACGCACCGTTCATATCCTTTATGGTGTTGCATGCTTGCTGTCTTTACTGTCCATTCTCCTCTTGTGTTTGTCAATTTTGTTCTTTGGTGGGTGTAACAGCTCCCTAATTCCATCTCCTTGGCAATGAATCGGAGCACTTTGGCGCTTTATAAGATTGCAGATTTCAGTGTAAAATACATCTTCTCGATAGCTCAAGTGGTTAGAACATCCGCCCGGCAAGTGGAGAGATCCGGTTTTCAAGTCACGGTCAAGGAAAATATTGTTACATTTGTGATCTGCTCAAATCCACCTTCCCCACCTATCTTGTGTTCGTCCTTTATCTGTGTTCCTTTCTTTTCCCATTTCCTTATCTCTATTTCTATTGGAATGAATATATAAAAATTTGTATATAAAACATTTGTGAAAATCTCACCGACGTAAATAATAATATAAATGGAATTAGCACCAGGAGACAAAGAGAAAAACACATAAACACATATAAAATAGAAACTCACTGTGTATCGAATTTTTGGCTGTGGTGGTCAAGAGGAGGAATTAGAGTTCCGTTCCTTCATCCTCTTGAGAAAGGTGGTCAATGGGTTGTTGTCTAGGGGTAGAGAATTTCTGGCCATAGAAGGGTTCGATTCTTGGGCCCTTTGGTCTTTTGGAATGCTTAGCTTTGTGATTTTCTATGTGATTTTTCGGGTACCAGAGGAAAGGAACCGGCCCCCCTACCCTAATATGTGAATTTCACACGCTGTATCGGGTCCTGTGCACTGAGTGTCGTCGCGCACGACTACGAAAGCCTGTGACATTATATGTACGGTATTTCGTCATAACATCTTGTTCCTTTAAAGCCCCCAAAATTTCCGAGTGTAAAAGGACGTCTCGGTAGCTTAATTGGTTAAAGCACTCGGCCGGATATCGACGGATCCGGGTTCGAATCCCGGTCAAGGCGAATGATTTTTACTCTCTGAAATGGTTGCATTATGTCAAGATCAATTAAATGAAAGCCACAGTGGTGATAATCTAACGCCCCTCCCTTTTTACTTTACTTTGTGATCCTTCTTTAATTAAGCTGCCCTAATTGGGTAGACTACTGCTAAAAATACAGATCAATGAATACTTTTATAGCTGGTGACCTATATCCTTCCGCTACACGCTCAAGTGGCGCTTTACAGGGTATGATGTATAGGATGTGCTTTTTACAGATTGCTCCTTTGGAATCGAAATCTAGTGTCTTTTACATATTTCACTACTGCTGTGATCGCTGGTGCTACGGTGAGCCTAAAAGATGTACGTTTCCAGTGGACTTGATTGCTCTTAGATTCATCGTGGTCTGCATTCCCTCTCGTGGGGACAAAAATGTAAGAGAACTCCCATGAGTAGTTCGAAGATCTAGTCCTGGTTGAGTGCTTCAGCCTTCGCGCACACCCGTCAGACGGGCGAAGAGATGGTTGGAGAGAATAAATATTCACGACGCGCAGGGAATTCGCGGGGCGAGGGAGAACATCTGACGAGCGCCACACGCCGCCGTGCCGAGAAATTTCAAACTTCAGGCGCATGGAGCAAGGAGTGGAGGGGTGAAGGGTGAAATGGGCGGTGACCGCGGGAGGATAAAAGGCTTGGAAGTTCACAAATGCCTCCGAGTGGTGTTTGAAGTTTCCATGCATGTTTTATATGCTGATTGTGAGAAGTAAAGGAAGATGCGGAACTCGGGAATAAATATCGCACTTTCCGGCTTTAAGGGCGCACTCCCCCACATCGGGATGCGTCGGGGATGCTCTTCCGTTTTCAAATGCGAAGATTATGAAGAGAAAGGATATGCAAAAAAGTGAGTTCTCAGCACTTTCACTTGGTCTGCCATTTTTTTGTTGGATGTGGATTATCTAGACTAATTATAGCTCGATTTTTATCTTTTAGAACAAAAAGACATTGGGACAAGGCGCATTGATCAAGGTCTGTGTGCGTACGATATGTGCGAGTTTGTAACATATGCAAATATACAAAACGTTGAACTACTGACTAGAGAGCGAGGTTTCGATTCCCGGTCACGCCTCTCTGGGTACCTATGCTGTGTCAATGTTTCGTGTACCAGATATTTCTGGGAAACCATAGCCGGCACAGGGAAAGGAACTCAACCCTTTACCCTATTGTGTGAATTTCCCACGCCATAGGACTTACTACTGGGTGAACTCCTAATATCATCCACCAAATCGGCCTTCGGGTTGATTACCGTTCTTATGATTTTCAAAGCATACAAAACCAGGCCTTTCGTCCCGTACGTATTAATGTTTTAACGAGCTCCTTAACATTAGTTAATGTCCATTTCATAGATTACTTCTTAATTGTGAATTCTTCTTTGCAAAATGAAAGTCTCCTTCTTTTATCAGTACTACTTCTACTGTCCTTGCAGAAGAAACCACTTTCTAGATAGGTAAACTTCCATCTGCCCATGTTTATGGATACCTATTTCAATATTTTAACACACTTTCCTCTTTCTCGGAAAGTGCGTAATATTTTTTTACACTGATTTTCACCCCAAACCTATCCATCCGACTTTCCAATCAATTCTTTTATCAATGTGTGGAAAGTCGTAGCTGAGTGGCAAATTAATGATTAATCATCACCGAACCTAACTGGTTTTATTAATTACCCGCCGATTTTCATTCCTATTTCGTTTATCCCATGCTTCATTCATCATTTCTTCCGTATGTACCCACTTGTACGTTGAACAGCACGGGTGATAATGGACGCCCTTGTTTTATGCGTCTTCCTAACACTGCCCATCCGGACTCCCCATCCGTTACACGCACACGAGGAGTCAGAGAAATGCACACGTTGTGGATAGGTGTCGTATGTGTTACATTATAAACGTTTATATCTGGTTTTTGGGAATTGAAAATATTGTTAATCAAGATGAAAATACTTCATAGAGATTCTTTATCAACATGCCTGTACGGCAGTGCAGATGTACTGTGCACTTTCTCCGTTACAATTTATCAAACTGTTTCTTCTTTATTTACTCCCTCTTGCAGGATGACTTTCTTTCCTTAAAAGAAGTATGTTCTAATCTTAAGGTCTTCTAATTTTTCTGACAAAACATTTCTCTTAGATTGTTGAAGCGTTTGTTGCTCTTTCGCCCCCCGGATAAACCGGCTTGTCTGTGGCTGAGGTTTCTTGCATTCCTCGTTTTTGAACTTTAGCCCACATTTAATACACATCCGGAACACACCGACACAGCATTTTTGTCACTTATTCGACGATGGATGTCAATATGGAAGATTACACGCTGTTCATAGTACACTAAACCGAGCTATTTTTTTAAGGGTTTGAAAACGCTTGTACTACTACATCAATACCCTGCGAGCCACCAACTAGGTGTGTGGCAGGGGGTGTAACACCAGGAGTAAAGTGTTAGGGATGAGGGGGTTGGGGTTTTTCAAATGGTTGGGGGAAGATGAGGGGAACCTACAGCATATACATTGATGATGTGGAAGTACTCATGAGAGCAATATAACATTTGGACGGCACAATAGAACACAGGATAAAACAGATAACACGTAAAAGAACACTCACATAGTAGGTTGTTTGAGCTTTCGGCCTACTCCGAGGCCTTCCTCAGGTCAGACTGTTGAATGCAGTCAGACGTCAGTGCAGTCATGGTGCAGCCATTTATGTTTCTTACATATGAGGAGAGGTCGCGCATTTTCTGCCCGACCAGATTTTTATATCTACCACTAGTCTTGAGAAAAGATATCGGTGACTTTAAGACTTGAACGCATCTCTCGTTCGTAAAAGGTAGAAAACATCTTTCTCAGTGGGCCGTAGGATCTTCCCCCTCGATTCCTTGCTTCCTATACCATCTTTCTTCCCTTCTTCCTCTCCTGCATTATTCTCTTCGCTACCCACCCACCCACCCTCCCTCGCACCGCGGCAGTCGCGAGGACATTCCAACCGCGTCACTCGTGACGACAGCATGGGTGTGGCGTTGGGGCACGTGACAGCCGACGGAATCTTTTGCGTGAAGCACTCGAGAGCTCGGAGGTAGTGGGAGGGGAGTAGTGGGTGGTGTCAAGATTTTGGGGCGGGAGAGCGCGGGTTGGCCTTCCTTTGTTTGTTTACTGCCTTTTGTTTCCCTTCCCGCTCTTTCCTGCCACGAACCTGGAAGGGTGTCACAAACTAGCTCCTTATCTCGAAAAAAATTGCAATAAATCCCTTTAAATAGTCGCGTGGTAATGGAATGCGTTCTTATTTTCCCGCTTGGAGCTTAATTTATTACATTCTCAGTTGATGTTCGTATACGAACACCAATTTTCCATCATTGCTCGAACCACGTAATGGAGAGGTCGATTTATTTTAAAGAAAGCGAGTAATTATGACGGAAAAGGAGTATGTGTCAACGGAAAATGCTGGGAGTTAAGAAAGAGTTCGTACGAAGCGCCTAAGAGAGAACTGTTAAGATTTCTCTTGGTAGTCCGAGATTCGAAAGAACACTCAATCTTTCGGGCCGTTGAAGTACCATGTACAGCATTATTGCAGTCTCCTTGATGTATGTGAAGGTTTGACTCGTACTTATACACGGGGATGCTTATATTCGCCGTTAAAAGTCATAAATATATTTCATCCAATCTCGAAAGTTTCTTTTTGACTAAGGAGTAATATATTTCAAAATATAGTTCCGACTTATGCGTTATGTTTTGCACTTTAATCACACGAAAGTATGTGGGAGACATGAAAAGTAAAGTTTATACCCACGCAATGTATTTACTTAGACTTAATCACTTTTGTTCTTCTGCGAATTGTTTGTTTTAAATGCTTTGGGTAAGATCTGAAGTAATAATTTTAATGAGTTACTTTGAAATTTAAACTAATAGTAAGCACTCTTTCATTCAGGATCCCTTTTTTTTGTACTATCAGTGCAAGAAAGTTAAAGTCGTAGCTGATACTTTGAGAAAACACTAATTATCAAAATTGACGTCGTGTTAAATTGTTTTCACCCCATGTATAATATTGTAAAATTACTATAGTTAAAACATATTATATTGCATAAACTTAAACATTTAGTGCGATAGATATGGGATGAGAATCAATATTAATAAAACAAAGGTTATGCGATTTTCCAGAAAGAAAAACGCCAAGCTAAATATTAAAATAGGCGGGGAAAAATAGAGCAGGTAGAACTGTTTACATATCTCGAAAGAGTTTTGGACCAATACGGTCAAAGTGGTAGGGACGTGAGGAGAAGAATTGCGCTAGGCAAGGAGGCTTTCTCAAGAAGGAGGGAGTTGATGACGAGGACGTTGAGTTGGAATGTTAATACAAGACTCGTAAAAACTCTGATATGGAGCGTAGCTATGCACGGCGCGGAAACGTGGTCACTGAAGCAGAAGGATAGATGTAGATTGGAGGCTTTTGAAATGTGGGTGTGGAGAAGAATGGAGAAGTTGAAATGGACCGAAAGGAAAACAAATGAGGAAGTGCTGGAGATGGTGGGCGAGGAGAAGGGTTTGTTGAGAGAAATCGTATGGAAGCAGGAAAAATGGATGAAAGGCGTATTGAGCGGTAGTGGAATGTTGAAGAAGGTAATAGAGGGGAGAATGTTGGGCAAGCGAGGTAAGGGCAGGAACAGGACAGGGATGTTGGATGGGATGAAGGGAGGAAAGAAGTACACAGAGATGAAGAGGGACCTGATGTAGATTATGTTGCTGGATTGGGTTTTGTTTGAAGTTACAAAATGTTTATTTGATAGTCGTGTCCATCCAAAAAGCCTACCTTAACCGGCAGATTGCCTTATAATAATACTTATACATGGTATAACATAACATAGCCACATGGTATTATGAATCATTATATATCAAAATATTATATTAATAAATTATATATTATTGTGAAAAAATATATTATAGGCAGAATCTTGTAAATTTACTTGCTATGCACGTAGTTTGTAAAATTTGTGCAAAGCTAATTATGTTAAATCAATATAACTAATTTGATATGCTACCGTTCAAAGCAGGTTTTAAAGACGCCAGTCAAAATGCTCTACATCCATTCTTCCTGCCTCTTTGGATTTCTCCCAGCAATCCTCTTTCCTCCCTTTTCACCATGCCTAGTATTCATTCATTGGTTATCTTATCTACATCTATATAATACCCTGAAATCCACGGGGAAGGTACACAACAGGGGGTGATATACAGCAGGAGGTACATCCACACCAGGCATGCACCGTACACAAATACACACAGTCACGCACTATGCATGACGCTCAGCTAAAGAAAACAAGTCCGACATACAAATGAACTTCCAACCACTTATCAAACTCAAGAGGGATTCTAATGGCATCTCCACCAGTTCTAGTAATATCTCAGTATTTTATTTTCCGTTCATTTCACCTTATTCATTCTTCTCCACACTCAAATCTCAGAAGCATCCAATGGACGCCTATCAACTTGTTTCAAATACTCACCAAGTATCCGCGCTTCACTAAACCGGGCACCATAATGTGTTTCTATAAATTTTTGAAGGAAAATTAATTTATCGGGAAGAAACACCATACAAGGAACCAACATTACACATGTGGAATCTGTAAAATACTTGGATGTAACGATAACTATGGATGTGTCATGGGGAAAACACATTCGTGAAATTTGCGGAATAGCTAACAAAAAGTTAGAATTCATAAAAAGAATACTTGGGATTGTAATGATAGGGTTAAGGAACTGTTATTTTACGTTAGTTATGCCCCACCTTGTGTATGCTGCAAGGGTATTGGATCCTCATGAAGTAGGTTTAACATTGGAACTAGATAAAGAGCAACGAAGAGCAGCTAGGTTTGTGAAAAGTTGTTATGAACAAGGTAGGAGTGTCACGACACTATTGGAAGATATAGGGTGGGAACCACTATTTGACCGTAGGCTCGAATACAGGTTAAATTTACTGTGTAAAGAGGCAGGTTACTTATCTGAGGATGCTAAGGACATATTACAACTTCCCACTAACTAAGGTAGATCAGATCATCAACGTAAAACCAGGCAGATTTATTGTAGAAAGGATACGTTTAAAATGTCGTCTTTCCTCGAACCATTTGAGATGATAATATACATGACAGCAATCGCATAGCAGATAATTAGAATTGATAGCGTATATTTTTGTCGATATCCTACATGTTTTATTCCTGCATGTTATTCTTTTTATTTAATAAACCCATCTTTTTAATAGTTCTACAGCATGGTTTGAATGTACGTATCCTGTTATTAGATATTGTTGCATTTCAGTACTTTCTTTCGCGTGATTAAGGTTTCTCGAGAGCATGAAAAAACACATATTTTTGTAGAGGTAATATGATTTGGTTTTGCATGTGGTTTTATTCCAGTTTACTGGTGGTGACCGAACACCCTCCACCACACGCCTTTGCGCCGGCTTGTGGGGAACTGTGTAGATGTAGATATCAAAGTTTTCACTAATCTTTTTGTAAAGCCCTTACTCAACGTTCCGGTAGTCGATTACCTCCTTATGAAAGTTTCTCTGCGTAATGAGATTCTCCCTCTCAAGTCCCAACTACTTGTGCCATTTTGATCCAAAGCACTTCAGAGATTCTGTTCCATGTGCCCTAGTTTTCGTCTTCTTGTTTCAAAGTTCATCTTGTTTACATTGATCTTCATCTCACATTATACTGATTCTCTTTTGGCATCTGAGATGCCTAAACTTAAAATGTTAGCTACCGTGAACTATTCTTTCGACTTAAAGAAAGCACTCAATACGTCGGAAAGTTTGGTATTTATTTTGAGGTTGGTGCCTCGAATATCAGTGGCTATAAAGGGTTTCGAGAAGGATGGGCATACCTCTACTGGGGGTTTTATTTTTGTTTTTTTTTATGAATAATTGATGCGCTCGAAGCAATGAATTTGGGCTGTTATCCCACCTAAATGACATACTTTACAGTTTACTTTACTGTATATCTCCTAATTTGTACGGTTTACGTTACAACTACAGATTTCCGAAGAGTGAGGCACTCCACCAAAATACTTCCTTCGGAGGGGAGAAAATTTCACTAATTCTTTGGAAAAAGAAGCATTAAGTCGGTAATACCTGTGCAGTAAGTATTTTTCGCAAGAGTCTGATGAGGTCACTTTGTTTACTCTGAATAATTGGGAAATTTACGAAAATTGTGAAGCTCTTAAATGAAATCACCTCAGCGAGTTCACACTTTCTAAAGAGATATAATATTTTCCTCTTTTTTTTAGTTTTGAAAATCGAACCTTTGGATACCTTCATTCATCTTCTTTTCTATGGCAATAATAGATTTAGTCTTCTCGCATCCTTGCATTAGATACTTTCAGCTGAACCTACCAGGCTATGTATATCCGAAAGCACTATAGATCTAAACGGAGAGGCGCAGTGAATGTAGTACTAAACTACAAGTTAAGTTAGATGCCGAGGAAACTGGCTAATCTGATTAGAAATTCTCATTATAAATGCAAAGTCTCATTAGCAAAAACGCCCATATTTAAACATGATTATATCTGCCTTTACCTCGGTGATCCATTTGTTCGTCATAGGGGGAGTGTTGGGAAATATTCTACATTTACTAAATACTCCGTAAGCTGCCGTAACTGTGTGTGGAGGGGGGTGTTAGTACATTAACTTGTAATTAAGAAAAAAGCCGCATGCGAAAGTCACAAATTTATACAATCCACAAACAAAACATGTTATGCATTCATGCAAAAACCCTTACATCCCACACACATCCAAACACACAAACTACCAACTAACATAAGCATACACCTACAAATATACCTGATGTGTTTGCAATGTTTAATATTGTTCCGACTCGTAAATTAAACGTTTTTAATACTTCTAAAGTGACTTCGCGGTTTCTTACTATTATGATTCCTGATTGTTTGGGGAAAGAATGAGTATAAGTCTCGCTTGCTCTCTTCGTATTTCAAGTGGCTCCCAGCTTAAATCCCCAAAGAGACCTGTCACACTTGGAATATTTGACTTCTCCGAGTTGTATATTAGATGGGGAATGTAAAAAGGAAAGGAAGAGACTAGGAGTTCTCGACATGCTAGTGGAAGAGAGACGGCGTTGGAAGAACCCGAAGGCTACAGTAGTGGGTAAATGATACAGGCAATTGGATGATGTATGCATAACTGTGTTATAGAGTAGAGAGTGCTGGGAAACGATGTGGAGAGGGAAAAGAATAAGAATTAAAAAAAAACGAATAATTTTTATATCGTAGAAGTAAGTTAGGTAGAAATTAACGGAAGAAAGAGCCAGATACCGATTTATTGTCATGGCAGGTAGTGTAGTGTTCAAGGGTACTTTTGTGTATTTCCAGTCAGGACTCGGAGTACAGTGGTACTCCTAAGTCATGTTAGTAGTGGCTGAGTTAATCTAAAACCTATCCTAACCTGGTGGACTGCTGCCGATCATTATATAGCAATTAATCTGTTATTCTTAGCTAGCAAATCTCCATCCTCCTCTATCCGTAAAACATGTTTCTCCTTTTATATAAGTCCCTTTCGTTTTAGAATGTTCGTCCATCGAAGTTGATGGGTGGGTGAATCTGCCACGAGACTTTAGACATGTATTCCCTGCCTCCCCCCTTGCCTCTCCTTCGTCCTCCGGCATGCTTTTGTGGAGGAAACGAGGCAAAGGGTCGCTCCATTGCGAGCACCCTCGCTTGCGATCGCAGGGGCGGAGGGGGGATGTGGAAGGGGAGGGAGACGATGAACTGTCACCCTCAATCTCGTCTCCCATGGGCTGGAGGATGGGGGTGGGGTGGGTGAGGGAGAATTTCAGGGAGAAGGGATTGATTAAATCATCGATCTCTCTTCATTTCTGCTTCTTTTATTGCGTGACTATCTCACTCCTTCATCCGCGGCCACGAGAAAAAATCAAGGGTAGGGATACGTTCAGCGAGTTCAGCCAGCGGAAACCTGTGTGTGTGTGAATATATACAATAGTAATAGGTTTTAAGAAAGATTAACCATGTTGGAAACAACTCATTTAATAGTCGGTGGTCCCAGAATCCTTCATCAGGGTACGAAGAGTTACTGACTCTTCGTGACCGAGTCGTTTTGGTTAATCTTTCTTAAAAATAAACCATTTTTTATTTAAACATACATATGTAATATATATTTATAATGTGTATGTAAATATATAATGTTTTGAACCAAAGTTATTTTAGAGTATTCTGTGCCCGAGCAACGATAGGTTAAAACGGTGTCTCTTCGCTGTGTTCCCCCAAATGAAGAAAAAGCCACTTGTATTATGTTTGAATTGATTAGCAAACGGATGATGTCTCATTTGGCATAAGCTTTGAAAGCACTAGAAGAATGTGAGTACATTTGCTAAGACCGTGGTCCAACGATGATGGTAGGCTACACAGGATAGGGTGACATTGAATATAGAATACCCTCTACTTTTAATGCTTAATATGCATAAATCCAAAGTATCGTTAATTAATGTTGAATTTAAAATGCATAAGTTTAACCGCAAGAAAGACATTATAAAGAGATAAATGTTGATTATTAATTACTATGGACTAGTTTGAGAGTTTTATGAGACATAATCGTACTGTTTGGGGTTCGCAAAGATCAAGAATATCCCAAAAGGATAAAAGTAAACCAGAAGAGGCTATTAGAAAATAAAAAATTGACTCAAAGATTATGCAACTGCAGCGGCTACAGATGGTGCATATTTCAAATACTTATGTTGGTTTTCCAGTATGTTTTAAATTACTGACCACTGTTTCAGTGATACATACAAAAAAAGTTAATGATGAAAACCCCCAATTTACAACACTGAATATATATGAAATGTGCGCCGACATACACTCCTCAGGATTGTGGGCAATCATGTGCTATTTTCCCAAAATTGTTTAGCTATTTAATAGATGATAGAAATATCCTTAAAATAGTGGATGAAGTCAAAAGACAGATCAAGTAATTTTTATTAAAATAATTGTATATGCTTGAAAATCTCCTTTTTGATGCTTAATAAGCACTTGCTGATAAGCCACGGTTGACTTCTCAGGACCTTAATTTCTATCGAGAGACATCTGCACACAAGAGCGTGTGGATGAGGATGTATGCATGCAAAATAATTACATGTCTACACAGGTCTTAGTTCGATTGTGCACTCCAACAAAGCTAATCACCACGCCAGGAGCTAATTACATGCAAAAGTATTCGGTAACAGGACAATATTCAAATCATGCGGGGAAAATGTCATTACAATGGATCTGTTTAAAATGGATGATAAAGACTATATACTATATATGAATCGCCTATAATAATTATCCTCTTCGCGCCGGCGATCATGTCTATTTTGATCTCTAAACTTATTACGAGGAGAAAATGGCAATTTAAATATATTCGTGCTACGATCCCTGATTTTATGTACGTGATCTAAATATACACAGTCAAGGTAGTTGATAGTAGTGTAACTACTTAGGACAAACTATGAATTATATATGTGTACCATTTTAATAATAATAATAAAACCTTATGAAAAGTGTTGAGTTTAACCAATATTCTTTTTGGACTATGTATTGACAATTATCTGTATGTTGCTCCTTTGGTTTCTTGGGCAACTTACTATATGATAATATTCGCAATTTCAAATTTTAATTAGCATGATGTTTGCACCCAGAAGAATGTTTGCTTTTTTTCTTTTTAGGAAATTAAACATAATAATAAAGGAATAAGGAGATTTAGAGAGGCATTAAGATCAGAGGAGGGAACTTAAGACTACATTTAAGGTTAATACGGCACTGAAAACATACATTTACGCGTGATAGCAGGCATCTACGTAGTGTTTAACCATTAGATGGGTGGCTTAAAATATCTGTTTTATGTTAAGGAAATAAGACGAATTTTGCTTTACTTATCCAACTTTCCATTAATATCTCCGAACTCAAAAAGATGAGTACTTGGAAAGGAGAGCGCATACAGCTTGGGTTCAAGTTTTAACGACTCCAATTAGACTGGGACCTGTGGGGTTTTGGCTGAGAGCGGAAAAGTTTCCATCGGTATTTTTAGGCTTTGCTCATTCATTCCTTTTCCTCCTAATTTTGGGTAATTTTGAAATTTTTTACTGAAAAACCGTTTTGGTCTAACTTTACCATGAGATTTTATGCTTTAGTCCAAATTCCTAAGAACTTTCAGAATGTTTTTAACTGCATAATTAAGTCCTGGAGTGACTCACTGAATTGTTCGTGTCCAATTTGGATTGTTATAGGTTTATCGTGTATATTTTTCGATACTTCTTGTAATTTGCCAGCAAACTCTTAAAAATTTAGTAGCTGGAATTCATGATCTGTTCTCTCGTTTTCAGCCTTTCAACTAATTTGTCAGTTCTTTAAAAATTTCACTTCCATCCATCCAAATGTGTAGTGGCTAGGAAATGATCATCGGTTTGCAGTTTTTGAAATTTAACATAATTTTTGCGCAGGTACATGACCGATGTTGTCCATTTGTAGGGAAATATATTACTTGCCTTAATGAGAAATTGTAGATGCTTTTGAGATGTGTATGTGAAAAAAATAGGTTAAAAAGAGATGAATACGATAGGTGAGACTTTTAACATGGTGGGGGAAGGGAGGAAGTTACTGAGAGAAAATCCGAAAAAGGCAGAAAAAAGTCGAAATGCCGTGATAAAACGAAGAATGTTAAACGAATGTGGGTTAGAGGAAGAATGGCAATAGGCTATTTTAACTGGACGAAAGAATATATGCATTACGAAGAAATGAAGAAAGTAATATTTTAGGGTAAACATGGAAGAGATAAGTTGAAGATACCAACCGTTAGAATTAGTCTAAAACCTAGCTTATGCAAAGAGTATGTTAATAGAATGAGTGAATAAGGTCTATTCTGAGAATATATTTTTTGTAATTTCATCTAAATGCCCCAGAATATTTTGAAACACTATCCATTACAGTAAAATAGACTATAAATAGGTTTTCCAGTCTTTCGAGAGGAAGTTGTTTGGAGGGGGGATCTCCTGTAGGCAGTAAAAGTGGATGGAGGAAATTTGGAAGATAGGATAGAGGGATGCGGGGATGATAAGCCGGGAGTCAAATTTGGGTGAGCGTGAAAGGGAAATAAAGAGACGTTCTGCATCAATGGGCTTGATGGATGGGATGAAGTTTGTCGGAGTGTTCGAAGAACTGAAGCTGATAATAATCTGGGGAAATCGAGACTTAAAGCTCGGAGGGGAAAGTCCGCGCGATACGTTGTAACTTTAGCAACTGTCCAAAACTTAACCTATAATGGGTAGTCTGCAAATGATGAGGGAAGCGCTTGTCTTCTTTAATGCTTCATTTCCACAGGAATCAACGGAGCTTAGACCTTTCATTCTATTGACGCACGTCGTCCACAAGACTGACAGTTACAAAATCAATTACAGTAAATTATCCCGATTCTTGATCTTAATGGTGTGGGTAGAGGTGTTATTTAATACTGATTTGTAAACCCAAAAGCGTGTGAAATTCTCTCATAATATTTCACGGGTGAGGTTTCTCTTTCCAGTGTCGCCTGCTGTTTCGCAGGAAGATTTTTCGTATCCTCCCAACGCTTCCTTTTTCACAGTTTTATTCTGTCTGTTTGATGCCGAATGTCCATACTCAATTCGAGGGTCCGAATCTCTTTTATTCTTTCCCTTTCTGTTGGGTTCCGATTGTTCCCATCGCTTATCCATTGGACGCATTCTCAACTCTAATTTCCCTACGTACACCTTCTTATTACAGTAATTGAATCTCCTTTTATCACAGTACGACAGTACATAGTATCACAGTATCGTAAACGCCCATTAGTTACGGAAAACTTGAATTATTTACTTATTGCTTATCGAACATCAACCATCCAACTCTCTTCTAGACTTGGTCTCAGTGAAATATTCCTTCTGGTTTATTCTGTCCTTGAAGCGCAAACTGTTTCTTCGCCAGCTTCTTTTTTTCGGGTCGCTTGCTTATCTTACTGATTTTCTAGTTATGTCTTCCTGCGTTCTATCTGTTGCTTTCGAGTGTGCCTCCAGGATTTATAGGTTCTATGGTATAAGTGTGATATTTCATGTGGGGAGAACCTTTTAAATTCCTTCCCTATTTATGTTGCTCTCTCGCTACGCAGCATCGTAGTACCCTAAAAAATACAAAGACGTCATAGCATTGATGACATAGCAGAAAAACATGCGTAGATAAATGATATGGACTTGTGTAGGATATATCAAAACAGATGAAATAAAAGTCATCGCGTGTGGAAGACATAGGCTGTGAAAAAATGTTGCTTTGAAATGAGGTGAATTCAGTTCAGTGGAGCATATACCACTGCAGCAACATGGCATGGTTATCCATATAAAAAAGAAATACTTGTACCTTTCCACAGATTTTATTATATGGTACAAAATAGGGTATATAATATAGGGTATCATATAATAAAAGGGAAAAATGAAATGGAAAAGGACAAGTCTTTCTTTTCAGTATGGATATTAAATACTCCCACGAAGTGAACCCTGAAACAATAGAATAATAGTATGGTAATCTTACATAAGGTTTACTATCGCAATATATAAGCCAGAGTTTCTAGAAAAATAGTTTCAATAATTCTTCCGCTTCTCATTGAAGTGGGTGAATTGAAATCCCAGTTCCGAGCGAAACATGTTTTACCATCCGCGTATGGATTAAGTAATTTAAAATATCGATTTTGTTCGATCTGAAACATTTCCAGAAAACTATATCCGAATCGGAACTAGCCTATGATAGCCTTTGTCTATTTTCACCCTATTTACTAAAAAAATTAGATACTAATACTCCATGTCGTTATGCCTAGATGTGTACTCAAACAAACAACATTATTTTCAGATTTACGTAGTATATTAAGATAAAATTCCATTTCATGGAGCTTACCAAATAAAACACTCACCGAAAACACGTTGGAACCATTAGGTTACGACAACTCTTTCATCAATTGTTTTCTTCAGCATATTATCCCGTAATTTATGGTAATCGCGGTTTAAATTTAAATTCCTTCCACCGAATATTATTACAAAATTTTTCAACTCCCTCCCACCGCAAGAATTTCTGTATCGCTTTCGGCGAATTCATGAAAGTTATAATGGATTAAACATGTAAATAATTCGATTGAAATTAATTTTACGCGTGTTGCACTGTTGCTACATATATTTGCCATTGTGGTAACTATTCTCATGAAAGATTGTTTGACCATTTGAAATCACCGTCGGAGTTCAAGTTTTGGAGTTGAATCGCTTGGGACGTTCAAGTAGTCTTCTGAGGATTTTCATGTGAAAGCCCCAGAAATTCTCTTGTTTGTGTGGGTGTGCGACTTCGAGGATTTCAAGCATCGCCTATTTGGATTTGTTCGGAATTAAGGGAAAACAAATTCCTGTATCCGTAATGCGAATAAATACATTCATTAACATCTGCTTGAGCGTGAATAAATTTGCAAGCATTATGCATGCGCAGCGAGATAAGAACTGGTTTTCATTTTCCGAAGAGAAAGTTTTTGCTGTAAAAACAGTAATTTCGAGGAAACCGGGTCGATGAATGATAGAGCATTTTCATCTATTTCTTTGACGCGTAACGTTTACTAGTTGGAGGGAAGGGCACATTTATATATATATACATATAAAAAAACCATAAACACAGTAATCAACCCGAAGGTCGGTTTAGTAGGTGATAGTAAACCCGACGGCGTGTGAATATTCACACATCAGGGTAGGGGGGCCAGTTCCTTTCCCTGTGCCGGTTATGGTTTCCCAGGAAGATCTGGTACCCGAAAAATCAACAAGCTTGGGTGGAGCTGCAGGTGCCCAAAGTGCCTTGCCCGGGAATCGAACCCGGGACCAGCAGTCCAACGCTCTACCCGCTAGACCACCGCGACCCATATATACATATAATATATATATATATATATATATATATATATATATATATATATATATATATATATGCATATAATGCATATGAAATGAGCACTAGTAGATTATTATTCACGTCCATGGAACTTTCACAAAAGTGTTATAAAAATATTTTTATATGATTTCTTCGAAGTAACAAGGAAGTGTTAAATACAAAACTTAGACACCAACACAATATGAGAACACATAAAAGGAACACTCACACGTTATTCCTTGATAATTTCGACGGAATTGGGCTCCGTCTTCCTCGGAAGATTTAGGACTGACAGTCAGTCCTAACTAATCTTCTGAGGAAGACGGAGCGCAATTCCGTCGGAATTATCAAGAAATAACGTGTGAGTGTTCCTTTCATGTGTTCTCCTATTGTGTGTTGCTGTCAAAGTTTTATAATTATATATTTATGTATATATATATATATCTTTGACATATTATATACACACACATATACAAAGTGTTTTATATGTATATGTACATATTCACACAATTCTATGTATATACACATATCTCTTGATTTGCGATGGGTGTTGGGTGAAATATCCTCACCATTCTTTGTTTTTCACGAAAAAACTTGAACCGAAGTGTATTTCTCTAAATCGTGAGGAATTCAAGATTCCACTTAGTTCTAAATCTGAGCTTGTGAAATCCGCATACTTCCTCTCGATCCCTCCCCTCTTCCACCACCTACTTTACTATTCATTTTACTCATACTGTACTATTAAAATAAGAATATTATTTTTTGCGCAAACGCGGACCCGAAGGTCAAATTCTTACGGTTTGTGGCCTGGCAGAGACTTCGCACGAAGTCGCATTGCTAATCAGAAGGGTGTGAAGTGGGGGAAAGGCCATATGGAGCCCAGTGTGGCGAAGGATGCGACCAGATGGGCACGCCTTGAAGGCAAATGGATTTTTCGGGCACGTAATAGTTGGGAAGAAATGCACGCATAAAATCAAATGGCGAGTACGCAGACGAAAAATAGATGAATATCGGAAAAAAGGGCTCTCTTGATGTGACGCAAGACAGCGCGTTAAGAATGGATAGTGCAGAGATAGAAAATATAATGGGTAGAACAGAGAATAGGGGGCATCTCTGGTAGAACAGATGAAACAGAGAATAGATGGTATCAAGAATGGATGGAATAGGAAATAGGCGATAAGGAGAATTGATAGAATAAAGAATAGATGAAATAGGGAATGGATGTAATGGTGTACATTTATCAAATTGAAATATAGAAGAGTTTGAATGGAGATTTGATGAATTGGAGAGGAATATAGAAATACGGACATTTGGGAATGGAAGAGATAAAGGATAAATTGAATGTAAGGGATAGATAGAATGGGGGGTAGGTATAATAGATTATACATAAAATGGAGACCAATTAGGGTACAGAAATATTGAATGGATAATCTACACAATAGATATTCGATAGTCTCTATGTAGATAGGATAGAGTAGGAGAAGTGTGGGTAGTTTCAAAAGAAAGAGAAGACCAAGGGAGTACTAGTAGTAAGGGTTGAATTTGTTCGAAGAGTTTCCCCCAGTACGAGTAATATAATATATCCGAAGATTGAGGAAACAATTGTGTGAGGCAGTTCGTTAATGTCGCAATGGCGAAAGAAGTACGCAAGAACAAGGCAGGGTAGTTTTGCTGAGAATATTTGTAAAAGGGATCATTAAGTTCCTCAAAGTAACTCAAAGTAAGCTTTTTTTCCCTTGACATTTCCTACCCCGACCCTCGCCTTTCGCGGAAGAGCGGCGTAACTCTAAACTTCTCTTCCCGCGCCGCGCGAGATTTCCTTAAACTTTTACGAGTCTTGGAGGTGGGCAAACGCTTCCTCATCCTCCGTGTTTTCAATGGCGAATGTACTCCGCGCTTTGATCTCCTTCCCATCCCATAGTCTCTCTTCTCCCCCATTCCGCTGCCCCTTCCCCAAACCATACCCCTTCTGCACACGCTGGCGAATCACTTTCGCTCGGCTGGAATAGTGATCGCGGCGAAGATCGCCGATGAAACGCGCGGATTCCCCTTTGAGACTTCCTGATAGGAATAAACCGGTGTACCCATTGCGAAAAAAAAAGCAAGGCGCCCACGCAAACTTCCTTTTCTTTGATTCTGGGAGAACTCGCTATTTATGTGTGACTAAACCTGCGGACACGTTCTGAGGTGCAGCTGTTATTTGAAAAAAAACTAGATAAAGTGAAATCTAGGAAAGAAGGAAGGAATACAAAAGAAGTCGTTTGAAGAATTACGAGAAAGAGTATATATCTGGATAGATAAATAGATAGAGGTCTTTATTTGAGCGAAATTGACACGAAATGGTCCCTTTTTCCGTTTAACCCATCGTCGTATACGTATTATATTAGCCATAAAATTTATAATTAACATGCAAACACAAAAATACATACATAGGAGGTGTGTTAAAAAATTAACGGGAATTTTAATTTTTCGGACAATAATATTTATTTATTCCTATACATTGATGTTGTCACCTTCAAAGTAGTCTCCATTGGAGATTATGCCCTTGTGCCAGCGCTTCTTCCAATCCCCGAAACACTTCTCAAACTCGATCTTTGAGATAGCCTTTAGTTCTTTCAGCGATGCGCTTTTAATTTATCATCTACGGCTGTAAAACGACGGCCCTTTTAAGGTTCTCTTAATTTTTGGAAATAGGAAAAAGTCACACGGAGTCACACATATCTGGCGAATATGGAGGCTGGGGCATCGTTACAGTATTGTTTTTGCCAAATATTCACGAACAAGCAATGAAGTGTGAGCTGGTGCAAAAGCCATTTTGGAACGAATTTTGCTGCCACGCGTTTCATGCCCAAAAAATTGGAAAAAATGTCATGACATGATCCAGTCGATGTGCCAACATCATCAGCGACCTCTCTAATTGCGATTCGGTGATCGTTCATAATCATTTCTTTCACCTTTTCCACGTTTTCATCGATTGTTGATGTGCTGGGGCGTCCCTAAACTCTTGATTTACTCCTAGCAGACTCACCATAGGCCTTTTTTAACATTTCACACACTTTGTTACACTTAATTTCATTTTTTACGCAAAATTTGGTACAAATTCTTGAATCCATTTCTTTTAAAAAACGAAAATCGCCGAGCTCATAAAACACGTCTACCGTTAGTGGCTGTCACAGACAAAGTCCACAATGAAAACAGCTGAAAGTTTTATCATACTTCAGGGGCATGTATACCAATATAATAAAAAATATTTTGACAATCGGACTCTCCAAGCCCGCGAAATTGAAAAAATTCCCGTTAATTTTTGAACACACCTCTTAAAATCTAGATCGTGGTAGCCTAGTGTATACTATATAGCTGCCGTAATGAGATGCTCTGGGTTCGATTCCCTGTGATTTCTCAAATCATACAACCCATCTCCATCAACTACTCAAGAAACTCGATTAGAATACGAGCGCGACGGACCTTTTAGAGGAATTAGGCTGGGAGCCGCTTGAGACTCGAAGAGAACAAGCGAGACTTAGACTTTTAGCAAAGTTCAGAAGACGCAAGTTTTACTATGAGACAAAGGAAATTATTATGGTCTCACAATATTTGGGTAAGTTAGACCACAAAGATAAGATAAGAAAGATAGATTTCAGCACAGATAGATACAATTCTCATACTTTCGGGAAATCAAGAATCATGCGCATAAGAGTAAGAAACTGAATTACATGTTTTTGCAAGGGGGAACTTATTTAAAACGCTCCGTAGACATTTAGTTCATTTGTAGATGCATGTACTTGTGTATGAGTATTAGTTGCTTGTATATGTATTTGCATGTGTGTAAGTTAAAATAAGTTTTGCATGAATGCGTGGGTGTACGTTAGTAATTTTGTTTTGGTGGCTTTGCATTTGATTGCACTACATTATACGGGTGGTATCCTTACAACAAACACTAAACGCTCTTGTAGATGCTTGCGGGATACTGTGTAGATGTAGAAACTACAAAATAGTGGTATATTCAACATTCGTCTGGAATACTGAGTCTGTATGGAGGTTAGCAGCCTGTCTTCTCTATCAGGGGGCCGAGTTCGAATCCCGTAGTCCCGGGAACATTTTTCAGGGTTATTCCGACCCCAATTTGGATACCACATGCCAAGAAAGTGTACATAGTGTAATGGGACGTTAAATGATGTACTTCTTGGAACTTTTATTTATTATTATCGCCAAATGATGATGCCCTATTTCCCTCCTCGCTTTGTCTGTTTCTATAATAAATTTCCAACTCGAATACGATGAAAATTACCTCAATTGTCTGTCGGCTACATCAATAACTTCGATCTCTCTTAAGGCTCTAAATACTACGAACAACTTTCCGTACAGAAACGTAGGCCATTTTCCTTCAAGGCTGGCATTGGCCACGACCGACGTCGTGGATATCTCATGAAGTTTGCGTTAAAATATTTTAGAAGGATGATCGATTTCAGAAGCTCAACGCGTAGCTAAGTACGCTCTGTTTGCAGCCATTAACTTCATGGACATTTCCTCTTGTCACATGGGTTAGGCCAGTGCCAAGGTGAGCGTATCAGTTAACTTTCTGAGCGGCAAAAACATGACACCGCACTGTCCTGTACGTTACAGCATGGTTACAGGACCGTAAATGTTTTGTTTTTTGACGGAGTATTTGTTTGTAGTTAAAAGAAAACGAACTGGTAATTGCGGTTGCTTCATCGCGACTCCCTTGCCCTTCTCCCAAGCCGTCTACACCGTCCTCCAGTTTCTCCCCCTCCTGATCACCCTCTCTATATCGCTCCATTCTTCTCAACATCCGCTCTTTCACCTCGGGAAGGAATCACCCGGTGTTGCGTTTCAAAGTTTAATTAGTCGTCGACTCAAGTCCTTGTGCGAATTCAATTCGCCGCTCAACAGAGAGAGAGAGAGGGAGAGCCTTTCAGTTCTCTAGCTAGGTCGCACTTTGGTGCTCTACAGTTATAAATTCTCTTTTCATTTTCTTTGTGCATTTCAAATGATAATACATTCATTCTGAGCCTAAGTTGAATACTATGATAGCGATATTTTGGATTACAAACTTTACTTAGTATTCCGGTAAGATAATTCACAATATAAGTTTAATTTGAAGACTTCTTTTGAAACTTGACCCACGGTTACTAAAAAAGTTTGATTGGATTGAACACAACGTGCCAATTGTAATACTTTTGAGAATCATATCCCAAATTATGTTTTATTAATACAGGATATGTTGTTATGGGGAATAAGTCAAAAGTTAATACTAAGATGTTTAACCTTTATGCGTGTACTATCTAATTATAAAACTGACGTAATGCTTCATTGGTAGATAATTATGAACAGATCACTTTATACTGAGTAACGGATTACAGATTGTCGATCATATTTGAATCGCGACACCATATTTCCAGTAAGAACGATGAATCAAAAACATTTTGGAACTTAAAACAATCAAACCTCACGAGTATAAAGTGGGAAGGATTATTAAAGGAAAAAATGACCACAGTTTTAAAATAAAAATAAGAGCGCAAAAAACAAATAAGAAAAAATACTCTTTTTTAAACAGAACTGTTGTTGAATGGAACTAGTTGCCTGGGTGTTTTGAACTTGTTTGAGCCCTTTACATACAATTTTAGGAGTTTTAAGGAGAAGTGTAAACCAGTCACTGGGTGATAAACGTCATTGATCGGTGATTATTATGCTATTGTATCTACTAAAATATTGTTTGTATGTGATGTGTGTACATGTAGACGGCAATTATAAGTTGAATTTCAAAAGTGAACATGTTAACGGGACACGATTTTGAACGGTATATGAAATTGAAGAGTACGTGATTATGGACGGAGTGCGGCGATGGTCGGAGCGTAGTACAGGGTTCGTCCGGAAAATAAGTGTACTGAGCTCAGGAAAAAAATTATTACACTTTTACATATCTTAAGCTAATATTCCTCAAAATAGGACCCTTGTGAGTCGATACACTTGTTCCAGCGGCGTTCCCTTTCCTGGAACACCTCTCGAAGACACGTCGTCACGGCCTCTTTGACGGCGTCCAAAGTCCCGTATCGCGTTTCTTTCAAACTCCTCTTTATCTTCGGGAACAGAAAGAAGTCCGGTGGTGCCAAGTCCGGGCTGTAGGGCGGGTGCGGCAGCGTTGCCACGCCGTGCTTGCCAAGAAGTCGGACACGACAAGCGCGGTGTGAGACATCGCGTTGTCGTGACGCAGCCGGCAGATGTTTTTGATCGCTGGCCGGACGCGGGCGACTCGTTTTCGAAGCATGTCGAGCACTTGGACGTAAAATGCAGCATTTACAGTTTGTCGTTCAGGTACAAATTCGTAGTGGACGACTCCCTTTTTGTCAAAAAAGACAATGAGCATCATAAACTTATTTTCCGGACGAACCCTGTATGTTCTCAAATGGTGTAAATCTAGCCCTCGGGGGATGGTAAATGTAATAATCTAGTAGGTAATCCTTTAAGTGTCATTATATATAAGAGTTTTGGTCTATCAGTTCTTCTTGCGATGCATGTATGTCCATGTTATGAGTGACAGCTGACCAGAATTGTCCGTTGCCACCAAGACAATTGCCTAATTGCAACGATAAATTCTTAATAAATAAAAAGATAAATTTTATCTCACAAAACGAAAATGTTGCATTCCTCAGTTAATGGTCAAATTGAACTGATTTTTTTCTAAAATGAAGATGCCACCGTAGTAGCCCGCGTTGAACATACGTTTTCAAATGATTAATTATGGGGGATCTAGAGATCGTATTTATTGAAAATTTCAATAAATGAGGGCGTATTTCGAGATGTTGTATGGCGAAATGTGTTTTTAAAAATGTATCCGGGGTCATTCATCTTGACGGCAGGAGGTCCAATAGACCTTTTTCCCACCCACGAACGTCTTCATTTCACGGTTAATCTTCCGGGAAGGAAGTAAATCTCTGAGTGGGGTTATATTTCGAAAGAAAAACTACAATTAAAATAGTAATTAAAGACTCGAGGAAGGGTTGGAATGGGGATTCGGACAGGCGAAGGAAAATATGGGAATGGATCGAAAAGAAGTGTGCATGTGTATGGACGGATGCATCGTTGTGAGGAGGAGGAATGTTTCAGTTAAGGGGCAAAAGGTCAGGCAGGAACTGTGTGAAGGGAGGGGAGCAATTTAAAATTCACAGGGCACGGTTACTCATCCAAGCGAAATAGGTTGCGCAATTTGAATCCGTAATTCACGCTTATTCCTTATTCGGGCGGTGGAAGACGGGTGAGGGTGGCGTCGACGGCAGCGAGGGAGGGGAGTGGTGCGGGGGAAGGGCGGCGAGGTCCGTGCAGCAAGGGATTCGTTTGGTGGGAGACAGAGGAAAAAGAAAGGAGGAAGGGATAAGGGTTGGGGAGAGTGGTTTTAATGCGTCTGCGAGGATTCTCGAAAGCGACCGCCGGTGTGCGAGAGGCGGAGAGAAAGAGGGCAATCGCGCCAACCTCCTTCACCCTTCCCCTCGAGACGGCACCCTGGGTGTCGTTGGTGCCTTGAATTACCTCACCCTTTACGCCGGTTGTAAATTGGATGACGACGGAAGGGGGAGGAGTCAGCAATGGGTATGATTGTGTAAATGGAGGGGGAGAGGAGAGGTTATTCAAATGAAGGAATATTTAGCCCTCTGTCCTTTTGTTTACTTTGAATCCGCTTAAAGTAAAGTTGGGAGAGAATTTTTTTATTAGGTAATCTACCGGTTAAGGTAGGTTTTTGGATGGACACAACTATCAAATAAACATTTTGTGACTCCCCACCTAGCAAACTAATCTATATCAGGTCCCTCTTCATCTCGGTGTACTTCTTTCCTCCCTTCATCCCGTCCAACATCCCTATCCTGTTCCTACCCTTACCTCGCTTGCCCAACATTCTCCCCTCTATTACCCTCTTCAACATTCCACTACCGCTCAATACGCCTTTCATCCATTTTTCCTGCCTCCATAGGATTTCTCTCAACAAACCCCTCTCCTCACCCACCATTTCCAGTACTTCCTCATTTGTTGTCCTTTCGGTCCATTTCACCTTCTCCATTCTTCTCCACACCCACATTTCAAAAGCCTCCAATCTACGTCTATCCTCCTGCTTCAGTGACCACGTTTCCGCGCCGTACATAGCTACGCTCCATATCAGAGTTTTTACGAGTCTTGTCTTAACATCCCTACTCAACGTCCCCGTCATCAACTCCCTCCTCCTTGAGAAAGCCTCCTTTCCTAGCGCAATTCTTCTCCTTACGTCCCTACCACTTTGACCGTATTGGTCCAAAACACTTCCGAGATATGTAAACTGCTCTACCTGCTCTATTCTTTCCCCGCCTATTTTAATATTTAGCTTAGCCTTTTTCTTTCTGGAAAATCGCATAACCTTTGTTTTATTAATATTGATTCTCATCCCATATTTATCGCACTGAACCTCCAATTCACTCAACAATGCTTGCAACCCCTTGGCTGACTGAGCAACTAATGCTTGGTCATCAGCAAACCTAACCGATTTTACGAGTTCCCCTCCGACTTTCATTCCTACCTCCAGTTCTTCCCATGCCTCTTTAATCATTTCCTCTACATATACGTTGAACAGTACCGGTGACAATGGGCAACCCTGCCTTACACCTCTTCCTAACACTGCCCATCCAGACTCTCCGTTCCCCACTCGCACCTGAGCAGTCTGAGACATGTACAGGTTGCGGATCAGTCTCCTGTCCCTCCAATCCATTCCTATTTTCTGCAATACACGCATTAATTTTTCCCAATTCACTCTATCAAACGCTTTTTCGAAATCTACAAAACAGGCAAAAACGTCCTGATTGTATTCTATATTCCTCTCGACTAGTGATCTCATTACTGCAATGGCATCACGCGTACCTCTTCCTTTCCTGAACCCAAACTGATCATCCCCTAAGTAATCATTTGCCTTACTCTCTATCCTTTTGTTGATGATCCTGAGAATAACTTTAGCTGCGTGGGATATCAAACTTATTGTTCTGTAATCCTCACATGACGAAGCCTTTGCCTTTTTTGGAATAGGAACTAACACCGATCTCACAAAATCTTCCGGCCAGATTCCTTCCTCATAGATACTACGAATCAGTCCATATATGGCCTTTTTCCCACCTTTCCCTAACCATTTCAACATTTCTACAGGAATATTGTCCACCCCCACAGCCTTATTTGCTTTCATCTCCTTTAATGCCCTTTCTATTTCATCGTCGAGTATGCCTGGACCTAAGCTATCTTCTTCTACGTCATGTTCCTTTTCTATGTCTAACCTTGTCGGCCTAAGTTCTTTACCATACAGTGTTTCTATATATTCCTTCCATCTCTCTTGGATTTTTCCTGGTTCAACTATTATCTTACCCCATTTATCTTTAACTGTTAGCGCAGATCTTGCCTTCTTACTTCCCGATAATAACTTAACCTTGCTGTATAGAGCACCAATTTCACCCTTCTTCTGTAAACTTTCCATATCCTCGCATTGCATTATCCACCATTCTTGTTTTGATTTATTTGTGGCCCTTCTCAATTTATTGTTTAACTCTTTGTACTTCATTTTGCCTAACACTGTGTTTATATTTTTCCATCTTCTTCTCTCATCCATCTTTGCAATCATCTCATCCGTTACCCATGGTTTCCTTATCCTTTTCCCGTTAACGGTTCCTATAGTGTCTTTAGCGGCTTCCAATATCCCTTTCTTGATACATTCCCATTTTTCTTCGATAGCACTCAGTTCTTTACCGTCATCCATCATTTTCTCTACAGCCTCCTGATACTCCTTCCTCGTTAATTCATTTACTGCTTCTAAATTCCATTTTTTAACCCGCCGCCCTTGCCTTATCTTCTTGAAACGAACATTACATTTCATAACAACTAAATTGTGGTCAGAGTCCGCATCCGCTCCTGGGAAACTGTGCGAATTTATCACACTGTTCCTAAACCTGTGCCTAACCATAATATAATCTAACTGATACCTTTCTGAGT